>JASANE010001625.1:0-12188 GCA_030248225.1 Trileptium ribeirensis
ATTTCTTGCCGGCTAATTATTCTGAAACGTTACGAACCGTAATTTTGGTTTAAGTGCATGTTCGTGGTACATCCATAGAAATACCCCAAAATACGCGAAAACTACCTCGCGCCGTGTCGACTTGCTCTCGGCCATGATTATCCCGAGTTAAATGCTCTTTCTAAAATGTATTTTTCGAGGTAACCTCTATACCCGCCAAAGCGAAAAAATGTGCACGCCTACCTGTATTAGTTCGCCGAATTTTCGGGGGCTTAATTTTCTGAGTTCTGAGATAATTTTTGGTCTAAATACATTTTCGCGGTACCTGTGTAAGTTCTACGTTAAAAAACGGCGAGGCACACTCCGCTGCGTTGGCTTTCAGTCAGGTAATCCGGATAATTAATCCATCCATATTTTAGTTAACAAGAGTGCATCTCTAGTTTTTTTGGCCGTAACTTTAAAACCACTAAGCGAAAAAAAACGAGACACCTACCTTGGCTTTCATTCGGCTAATTATCTGAGTCAGAGAGAGCTCTTTTTTCGCTGAGTGTAGGCTCTCCGCATTATGCTCCGTTCTGTATCATATTTGTGCGGGAACTTCAGTGCACGCGCCGCTCAAGCAGCTGCAATTTTGGCTCGTAGTCTTTTGTTTTGTTCGATTTTTCCCGAGTTGGAGCTTCGAGCCGATTTGATTTTCACTGCGTTTCCCCTGCAAATTATAAAAATACACTCATATCGCATAGTTCCACAAATCGCGGGGGGGGCCCAAAAATTTTAGGCTGCCGCGTGCCAGATGAGGTAAAATTTCTATTAACATTTTTGAATTTAGTGCACTTTCAAAATATCAATCACTGCTGCTGAAATTTTGACCGAAAATGCCGAGCTTGCACCGTCAAAACTTCTGCTCCAACAACATGCATATGGGAGCACAAATTGTGTGGAGATGTTTGTACTGGTCTCAAACTAAAATAAATTGTAAATAAATATTATTGGATGTAAATATACTTGGCTAAAAGTCCGAGTGCAAGGGCACGTGGTTCGGGGAGGAGAGACCCGTCTTCGGCCGCTGCCTATTTTTAGTGCCTAGAAACTGCCACAATTCGGCACCCGGCGGGAGGCTTTTTGTGTGGAGGGTACTTTAAGTTTATTGTTTGAACAATCATATAAAATCGATGTGGTACCGCATTTTTATAGTTGGGCGTGGCTGCCGCTCAAGCATCCACCCTGCCTATAAAAAATAAACAGTGATGAGGGACAAATATTTGCCTATTGCTTAGAATTAATAGATCTATTATATTTTTTTAATTTATGTTAATATAATAATTATTATTTTTATTTGCCTTTTCAGTTGCAACCTACCCAGCTGCTGGGCTTTGGGTTTTGTGTTCTAGATCCCAGAGTTGCAGGGTAGTCGCACCTGTAGCCAGCACACTTTTCAACTTCACAGGACAACGGTGGGCTTATCATTGAAATGGTTAGCTAATCTTTTTGGTGGATACTGTATTAAGGCGGCGCCTTAGTGAGCGAGACTGGAAGCTTCGCTATTTCAATTTAGTGGTTCTTATTTTCCCCCTTTGTTGCAAACAAAAGGATGCTGCTGTCATTAAAATTATTGTTATGCGCTATTTAAAAATGTGGAGTTTAGGGGGTATTTAAGGAGAACGAGGAGTGGGTAGAAATCTACGTAATTCCTGGTGTCTTCTCGAATGTCTTAAAATTATGAGGAGATGCTTATTATCAATATATTGCAATACTAATATTTTTCAGAAGCTCTTTGAAGCAGTGGCATAATTTCGGTTTCGGGGTGGCTAGATCACCAGTTGGAAAGTGGGCCACCAAGGTGGTCACGTTTCAGGTACTGTAGTGGGGACTTGAAAATCACGGGGGCATAAAATCTATTATTAAGACAATTGCAGCAGAATGATAAATAAAATGCATAATGATGAACATTTTAAGCCGCCGCATTTGAATAGGTTCACCTATTTTGCAGGTTCGGAGCATCAAAAATTGCAAACTGCATGTCTATGTTGTTGTTAACGTTATATATATGCTAATTGCAGTGGTCTGCACTAAACAAGCTTTGATGGATTTTGACGTATGGCTAAAACAAGTACCACTATCAATTTTTATAATTGCCACAAATTCGTAAAAATTGTTGTGATCTATGATGTTTCGTTTCAAAATAGTTGAGTCTGGCCAAATATGTTTTTGCTTTTCAAAAAGGGGGATAGATTTTTCGCTAAAACTATCATCCCTACTATAAATCTTTTTCCGGATAATTATTTGAGTTAAATGTGTATTTCCGTTGTGTATCCGTCTCCTCTGTGTTTCTGTCTGACCCCACAAGTCAAGACGCGCTTATTGGCGCTTTGACACATTGTTGGCTTTTAGTGCGGCGCAGATCATTTGAGTTTAGCTAGAGCACTTTTTTGTGGAAGCGATTGTTTGAGAGCCTTACTACAAAAACTAATCATTTAAAGCGAAAAATCGTGACACTACGTCGCTCCGTTGAGTCCATTCGGCTAATCATTCCGCGCTCAGCCGAGAGTTCTTTTTCACTAAGCGCGATTGGCTGGTCTTTGACTAAACGCTGCGTTCAACATCAAAATCACTGGAAGGCCAGCTGGCTTTTAAAACACGTCAACTCGAAGAACAACAAGCAAAAATTGAAACCCTCGAGCGCCGTATTATGGAAGTCGGACGTGATTTTGATGTTGAACGCCAGCGTTTAGTCAAAGACCACCAATCGGCACTTAGTGAAAAAGAACTCTCGCTGACGCAAATAATTAGCCGAATGGAAGCTCAACGGAGCGACGTAGGTGTCCACATTTTTCGCTTTAATGATTAGTTTTTGTAGTAAGGCTCTCAAACAATCGCTTAGCAAAAAAGTGCTCTAGCTAAACTCAAATAATTAGCCACACTAAAAGCCAACAATGTCGACGCAATCGCACGCATTCTTAGCTTATCGGTAAACAGGACACAGAGGAGACGGATACACAACGGAAATACACCGTTAACTCAAATAATTATCCGGAAAGAGATTTATAGTAGGGATGATAGTTTTAGCAAAAAATCTATCCTTGAAACGAAGCATATTTGGCCAAACTCAACTCGTTTAACGAAACATCATCAATCACGACAATTTTACGAATTTGCTGGCAATTATAAAAATTGATAGTGGTACTTGTTTTAGCCATACGTAGAAATCATCGAAGCTTGTTCATGCAGACCACTGCAATTCAGCATACATATAACGTTAACAACATAGACGGTTCGTTTGCAATTTTTAATGTCCCGAAGTCTGCAAAATAATAAACCTGTATCGCGGCGGCTTTGAATGTTCATCATTATGCATTTTATTTATCATTCTGCTGCAATTGTCTTAATAATAGATTTTATGCCCGTGATTTTCAAGTCCCAGGCTACAGTACCTGAAACGTGACCACCTTTAGTAGCCCACTTTCCAACTGGTGATCTAGCCACCCAAAACGAAATTATGCCACTGCTTCGAACTATGAAAAATGTTAGTATTGCAATATTGATAATGACATCTCCTCATAATTTTAAGACATTCGAAGAAGATTTTTCAGGGCCAGGAATTACGTAGATTTTAAATGTATACCCACTAACATGCATTTCTCCTTAAATACCCCTAAGGATCCAACCACTATTTTAAATAGCGCCCTATAAATGAAACAATAATTTTAATGACAGCACATGCTGTTGCAACAAAGGGGAATCAAGAACCACTAATTTTAAATAGCGAAGCTTTTCAGGTATCGCTCACTAAGGCGCCGCTAATCAGTATCCACCAAAAGGGGTCACCTAACCATTTCAATGATAACCCACACTGCTGAAGTTGAAAAGTGTGCTGGCTACGGGTGTGCACTACCTGCGGTCTCAGGATCTCAACCCGAACCCAAGCCCACCCAGCTAAGATCCAGCTACAACTGAAGAAAGGCGGACGGTGAAACAATAGATTATTTACTGTTAACCGTAAAACGATATAATGGATCTATTAATTCTAAGCAATAGGCTAAATCATTTGTCCTCATCACTGCTTTGTTTTATATAGGCAGGTGCAATGCTTGAGCGGCAGCCGTCTACACACCCAACTATAAAAATGCGGTACCTCGTCGATTTTATATGAGAAGCCAGGATTTTGTTCAAACAATAAACTTAAAGTATGTATCTACTGTTAATGTTTTCTGTCATTATACGCCTTTCTGTGTCTTGAAAACAACAATCAGTTTAATTTTCTTCGTTAAATAGAATTTTTGGTAAAAATAGTATATTATAGACAATACATGTTTAAAGGCGGATTTAAGGATTATCCCCTGATACGTCGGAGCGTGTCCCCGCTCCGCGCGAAGAGCCGATCTCCCGCCCGGCAGGTGCCCCGAATTCCTTCCTGGCGGCCTTGTAGGCGCTAAAAACATAGGCGGCGCCCAAAGAGCAGCATTCTCTCTCCCCGAAGACCAGGTCGCTCCCTTGCACTCGGACTTTTAGCAAGTATATTTACATCCAATTTTAAACTAGAGTGCTTTTAGTATTTAGATTTATTTTAGTTTATAACAGTACGAACATCCACACAATTATGCTTCATATCGTATGTTGTTGGAGCAGAAGTTTTAACGGTGCAAGCTCGCTGCGTTCTTTATTCGTGCAAACTCAGCAGCAGTGATTGATATTTTGAAAGTGCACTAAATTAGAAATGTTAATAGAAATTTCTACCTCATATCACACGCGGCAGCACAAAATTTTTGGGCTATCAGCAGATGCGCCGCGATTCATCGAACTTATGCGATATGAGTGTATTTATAATTTGCAGGAAACGCAGTGGAAAACAAAATACGAATCGCTCGAAGCTCAACTTTCGTATCAAACAAAACAAATGGAAGACTACCGAGCCAAAATTGCACTGCTTGAGCGGCGCATCACTGAAGTTCGCGGTGAATATGATACAGAACGGGAGCGGCTAATCAAGACCCACAAAGATGCGCTCAGCGAAAAAGAGCTCTCTCTAACTCAGATAATTAGCCGAATGGAAAGCCAACGAAGCGAGGTAGGTGTCTGCGTTTTTCGCTTAGTGGCTTTAAAGTTACCACCAAAATGCACCTAACGCAAGATCACTCTTGTTAACTAAAATATGGATGGATTAGATTATCAAATTACCTGACTGAAAGCCAACGCAGCGAGGTGTGTCCGCGTTTTTAACGTAGAAGCTACACAGGTACCGCGAAAATGTATTTAGACCAAAATTACTGTCGTGAACTCAGAGAATTAACCGAAAATCACGACGGTGCGAGGTAGGCGTCCGCGTTTTTCGCTTAGCGGCTATAGAGGTACCTCGAAAATGCATTTAGACCAAAATTACGCTCGTTAACTCAGATAATCAGCCGACAAGTCGACGGCGCGAGGTAGGTGTTCGCGTATTTCGTCTTGCTATGGATGTACCACGAACATGCACTTAAACCAAAATTACGGTTCGTAACTCAGATAATTAGCCGGCAATCCGACGGAGCGAGGTAGGCGTCCGCGTTTTTCGCTTGGTTGCTATAGAGGAGCCATGAAAATGCACTTAGAGCAAAATCACTCTCGTTACCTGAGATAATTAGTCGAGTGTAAAGTCAACGGAGCGAGGTAAGCGTCCGCTTTTCCGCTTAGCGGCTATAGAGGTACCACGAAAATGCACTTAGATTACGTACTTGACCAAAATTACGCTCAGGCCGACGGAGCGAGGTAGGCATCCGCTTTCTTCGTTTGGTTATAGCGGTACCGCGAAAATACAATTTAGAGCAAAACGACTCGCGTTAACTCAAATAATCAGCCGAAAGGAAAGCCAATGGAGCGCGGTAAGCGTCAGTGTTTTTTGCTTAACGGCTGCAGAGGTACAACGAAAATGCACTTAAAACAAAATAACTATCGTTAACCTAAATAATTGTCAACTGTCAAATTTACTTAGTATAAATGTATTCAATTTTCAATGAAAGTAGTCGTCGAAAATTTGGGCGAAAACCTTAGTTATCATTCCGATTTTTACGGGATAGTATCTCTTATACACGGTGTGCCACAGAGATTGAAATGACTTGAACATGAATGACGCTTTAATTAACAGATACTTGTGAAATCTGTTTGCCAACCGAATATTTAATCCAGATATGCAGCTTGAAAAAGCGATGTCCACTAATATCCCGCTCAAACGCGATAAAGAAATTTATCTAAGCCAGAAACGCAGTAATTGTACCCGTCGTATTAGTTGTATTTATTTCAGTACATAAAATGTGCAGCCCTGAAAGGATCGACTGAAATAGGATAATTGTTTTTACAATGTGACCAAACAACTTGAATTACTGCACAGTTTAACCCAAATACGTTCTGAGCGAAACAGAAGCCGTACCTGCAACTATTGGCGTGATAAATAGCATAGTTTCGCTTTGTTCATCCTCCAATGACTCAAGCTTTTCATGCCAAAAGAAATTATGAATAAATTCTAAAAGCAGAAATTTATTGCGCAGAATGGAGCGCGTAAAAAACATAAACAAAGTTGCGTGTTTTAGGAAGCTGAATGGTCCTCCAAATATCGGACTCTCGAAGCACAACTCGCAGCGAAAACACGCGAACTCGAAGAAGTAGGCGCTCGAATTGCCGTGTACGAGCGTCGGGTCGACGAAGTTCGTCGTGAGTCCGATCGTGAACGTGCAGCACTTATCGAGCAACATCGGGAATCGTTGAAATCAGTCGAATCCCGAAGTCGCCGCCAATCACTTGCAGAAGTATCGTCGATTCAAAGCGAAATCAAAGCAGTACGTGCTGAGTTAAACGCAATGACACGAAAGTATGAGTCGGCAACTGTAGCGCATCAGCGCGAGCTGGCCGAGGTCAAGTCACGATACGACGGATATCAAAGTGAACGAGATGTCGAACGGAATCGCTTGCTGAACGAAGTTCGAACATTCAAAAGCCAGGTTAGTTTGCTAGCACATTTGCCTGTGAATACTGTATTACATAATCTCGTCGAAGCGAACGCAATATATTGCGAGAGATAAACTGAAAGCAGCTTTTTTTGAAAACATCTTTTCCCCCATTCAGTTTACTGTGCTTAATTGTTTACTTGTAACACAGCTTATATAGCTAAAGCCCTTAACGCACGATGGCTGTGCTGCAACTATTACTTGTTTACTGTACTTTAATGGGCGAGTAAAACATCTATTACATCTGCTTGATATTAACCACCAGAATTGTGTAGAACAATTTTACTGATAAAACATAAATATGTGAGCTTAAGAAATCCAGCCAGATATGCTTTGTATCCACTGTAGAACTAAACCGCGTGCAAGATTGGCACACCGCATCAAACAACCAGCAGTTGAGTTGCCATAAATTGATTACTTCAACTTCCAATTAAATGGTTGCAATAACTGTATAATTGTGAGCGTCACACTTTTGGCGTCTGCATTGCTGCATTATCGTAACATTGTGAAACAAATTTCGAATAGTTTCACAAATTTAACACATTAACGAACGAATAAGATCTATTTATCGTGCATCATTTGAAAAAGTCAAACCGGCGCTAGAAATCGAATTCAGATTGTTTAAATACCAAACGGCGTGCTGAAACCACCGATTGACTGAATTATTTAAAAGCTGTTGCTCGTTCTTTAAAATACTCACAAAGCGAGCGAGTGATAGCACACGTACAAGCGTACGTTACTGTACAAACCCAATTAACACAACCGATCGCAGTATGTGAGGTTTCCGATTGTTGGCGGTAGGTATTAAAGGGTTGGCGTCTTTGGCGTTTCCGCATTTGGTTTAGTATAAAAATATGATTTCTCTGGCACATGTCACCTTTAGGGTTCGGACGTTATATCCTTAGGAAAATACCGCTTAGAACAGAAATTTCTGAGAGCGGGAGCCCCCGACTTAGTCTTAGTCTTTATTTTTGTTATGGTTTTCTTTATCTATCTTCCGTCACATTTCTGTTGAAATTTGTGTTTGCTTTTCGACATATAGTTTAAATCTTACACAAATTTTTCTTGTAATCTGTGAATTTCTGTAATTTTTTAAAATAAGACATTCATGAGAATAGTACAAAACCCTACAATGGCTCCGTTTTTTACATTTATAGAGAAATATATATTAGCTACACGTACGGACAAAATTACACCGAATTCTGGTATAAACAAAAATTTTGTCAATTCTCAAAAACTTACTATGTGAATTGCAGAACATATTGTATACTGATGTTTTGTTGTGTTTCCAAGGAAGCCGAGTGGAACATCAAATTTAAAGCTCTTGAAGCGAAACTAATAGAAAAAACGTCGGCCCTCGAACGATACGAATCGGAAATGACAACGCTCAAAGCGCGAATAGTTGAGGTGCGTCGTGAAGCCGACATCGAAAGGCAACGTCTCGCTGAAGCTCATCGAGCTGAACTTTCGAACAAAGAACTATCGCTCACAGACACGATTCGACGAATGGAGAGTCAGCGAAGTCAGGTAAGCAGTTATCCCTAACGACAGGTGAGGGAGGAAGAAGACAAGGACGCGTAAAGGGTAAAGGACGAGATACCTAGGGGTACCAGACCATTTTATAGAGGCATACTCTCCCGCGATTCTACTGTGAGCCAGTTGGGATTCTTATCAATAAATTATCACTCTGTGAAAATAACTGAAGAATGATCGAGACTGAACCAAGTCATATAAGCAAACCCAAGCGCCCCAAAATATTTCATTGTATACTACTTTCATAACAGTGCCTAACGTTAACATAATAAATTAATCGCACTTATGTGAGAACTTGACAAGTGAAAAAAACAAATTTTGGCCATGTTCCATATTCGGTATTCAGATGTAGTGGCCCTGAAAACGACTCATCATGAAAAAAAATTAATTCTGATAAGGATTTTTTATAAATCTGAAATTCTGCATTAATTCGAAAAGGCACACGAATGCAATCACACTAACCAAATAATAAAGACTACTTATTACAAAACCAACTCTTGTTTATACAATGTAATATGTTTATGGCTTTTATAAGACATGATTTTCGAGCAGCTATATACTAAGCGTCCCGAGTTACGCTATCGCAACTGCCGCACAAACTACTTGTAAGTATTAGGTTAGTTGTTTTATAATTTATTAATTTTCTATAAAAATATGGTTTCTAATCAACCTAGATTTATATACATTAGGTCAGATAGTATATTGCTAGTTAATAATAAAATTCTTTTATAATTAACTGATTACCGAGGAAATAACCAAATCTCACGCTTAATGATTATAAACTATTTCAATAGGTTACACTTAAACGCAGAGGCGAAGATATATCACAGGACGCTGACGATAGCAATACTACTTAACATTAGTTTTGTACTGAATTAAACTAGAAAATATTTCAACGGCAGGGGTATGGATTTTACATCTAGACTGAAAAGTAGGGGTCAGCCGTGCTGTCAAGATATGGGCGAGAAAATAAATTAAATAATAAATAATTAAAATTTATTCATGGTGGTCAGATCATTAAATGCAAAGACTATGAGAACAATTACTGTGGCCTAAAATTGTTAATGAATAAACTAAAAGGATGGATTTTCTTGCACTAAAATCACAATTATTTTGTGTTGTCGTTGAAGCTGTAAAAATAATTATGTTTACAGGAGTACGAATGGAGTAGCAAAGTGAAATCCCTCGAAGGTGATTTGTCGCTTAAAACACGTGAAGTCGATGAGCTTAAGCGACAAATAAGCTATTTAAGGACACAGGTGAGTGGGGAACGATATTTCTAAAAATTGCAGAATTATATATGCAATACATCATATAATATTATACTCCATAATTGAATATATAATTACATATTATTTAATAGTATATATATACAATATGTATAATACTATGTGTGTACAAATATCAATTAATGCACAAAAATTAACATATAGACGCTATGATTACATGTGCTGGTTTTTTCTGTTGGCCTCCCAGCTGGTAATTAGTCAATTTTGATGATACGACAATTTTAGTAAGTATTCGACTATTGAACGATCATTCGACTCAGCGTGACAAAATGATTCAGAAAATATTTATATCTGCCACAGTTATAATAACAAAGTCTTTCGAATTTTGTGATTTTACGATTTGATATTGGTAACCAAAGTTTTTGGAGAAAATTTCGCGATAAATGTATAATTTTATATATCAATCGAACCGCATTGACGACCTTAGTCAAATATCGTAAAAAGTTGATGTGATTATGGCTTAGGCTATGGATTAGTGAAAAGCTTAGGATTTCCCATAATTAGTTGTAGCTCAATAACCCGTGAACCAATTCAGCTGATTGTACAGCATTCGACTCAACTCATCAATACAGTTCGAAGCATATATAAAACTGTACCGAAAAATTTCATTTCAAAACTTTGGATGTCATCGAGGGTCCCCAAAATTAGAAGAACATTTTTATTCATAACAGTGGCCGAAATGGATATTTTCTGAACCAACTCGTGCAGTTAAGCCGAATGGTATTAAAATTATCATTGTATCTTCAACTTTGATAAATTTCCGACTGAGTAGGAGGTTAGCATAAAGAACCTAATACGTAGATGTATGTACACAATTTCAACTACCGGTGGTGATTTAGTGATCTAACTAAAAAAATGCGCAATTTTTATATCAAATCTATATCATTATACAAAAGAAAGATAACCTGTTATAGTAGTTTGCCGCCATGCCATGGGTTTTCGATTATATCTTGCCACGATTGATATAATACTGAAATTATTACACAGCTGCATATTAACTTCTCAGATTCTGTTGGTGTTTTGTCTGTCATTTTTGTTTATTTACTTTCAAGTATTATTAAAGCCTAATTTTCACGGCAGTTCGAAAGTCGCCGAAAGTCTCACCTTAGTATCTTATTATATGTGTAAATATATACCATAAATCTCAAATATATGTTTCTATAGTGAATAAAGCAAAATTTGTGCATCGATATAAGTACACTGTGAAATAGCACTGGTAGGCAAGGAAAGTTGAAACCCGAAGCAATTAATCTTTGAAATTTTTACCCCCAGTTGTTAAACTTGATTACGAATTATATTTTAAGAATGTTAAGTCATATCACAGCAAAAGCTTAGGATTATATTATGTTCACTTGACAATAATACCATGATCCTTGGTCGGCGAATTCGTAGATACCATAAAATTTGGACTTTAATGGTACTTTCAAAAGTAAAAAACAAAAACATGAAATAAAATTAGACCAGATCTCTTTACGATCCTTCTTTTCTACAATGTTACGGATTTAGTACAAAATTGTCTCGAATTTAGAGCACTAAATGCGCAAGGCTTGTTGTTTTCTTTTTTAACTATGCCAGCGTAAATAGCGTAAGTATAAAACTCAAGTTGGTCGATACCTGCAGTGTAGTGGTACCATGCTAGTCTTCCAAGCTCGAAGTCCCAGTTCGAACCCTGCCGCTCCACAGTGAGATCTTCCGTGGACCATGTCAATTCTGAATGTTCAGCCTGTTTCGAAATACTTTTGTCCGTGTGTCAGACGTGTGTAAACGCAAAACCTGGAACGCCTGAGATATAATAATATTGAAATGCCCGACTACAAGTATGTTATTTCTACAAGTAGTGACTATACTTTATAATCATTTAAAAGCAACAAATGGTCTAGTTATATTTGCCTTAACCCATTAATGTCACCTGCTTGCAAATGGTGTGCTTCTTATTAACTGGCTTTGACATATTTGTTAAGGCCCGTGGAATATCTCCTAGATAGTTCAGTAGTTTGCGTACATTCATTTCTGGCACTGGCTTATGTTTGACAAATATTGCACGGTATACAAATTAATTCGATCATGAAAGTATTAATAAAAATATATACACAGAATTTTAAATGATTAATATATACATGCCATTTTAGTGAACTGAAATGTTCAGTTTTTAGATTTTATAAAGTAAATTTTGTTTTCGCATAATTTCAATGTCAGAACAATAGTATTTTTCTATTAACAATAAAAATTGTTTGATTAGAAATCAGCCAAATGTAAATATTTATGTTCTGTTTTATTGCCAACTATACGGAAACCTTTTTTGGTAAGACAATGAAATAATGTATGTTTTTGTTCTAAAAATGCTTTCACCCATTCAAAGCTTGATCAAATATTGAGCTGAAATAACAATACGTAACTGAACCAAGAATAATAA
>JASANE010001626.1:0-112840 GCA_030248225.1 Trileptium ribeirensis
GCAATGTCAGGTTATCCGGATATCCCGACGACGCGGACAATATCCGGATATGAAATCGTATCCGGATTTTCCCATCACTAATATATATTTTGATGTATTTAGGAAACCACAGTTTTCTTTATCTTTGGCCAATTTCAACCAGTTTTTCTGCTAAGATTTCTTACAGTAGTTGCCGATTTCCTGCATATTTTTCGCCAAGTGCTATTTATGTGAGGGGGGGGGGGGCGGGGCGAGTAAATATCTAGAAACTCATAATTTTCATAAATTTTAGTTTATTTCCCCAGTTTTGCTCAAATTTTCTCCAGTTTTCCCAAAATTTCCACCAACTGCTGTTAATTTTGGGCAAATTTTAAGCGCGTCTTAAGCACTATGGGAGGGATAGTAACCCATATACTCTCTATGGACATCTGTGCCTATACGTATAGATATATATAACAATTTTCATATGCTGGTATGCATTCTGCTCCGCATGTTATGAAATTTTTAGGTGCCTGCTTAGCGGTGTACTGTAACAATCGGCGCTAAGAAAAACACAAAATGCCAATTACACTACGTTCGCAATTAAGCATTGTTAGGTTTTCAGACGCAACGTTAACCAATGAAGCCAAAATACCAGATTCTATGTTCAATTTGCGGAGACTGCACAGCACTATATATAGATCTAACTGAACGATGTTTTTTATAAAATACCATTTACCAAAAACATTAAACACCTAGCAAGAGCTTTTACAAATACAGAAACACCCTGTTTGTTAGGTTTTGCACTTCACGATTTAGTGTGCCTATTTTTAATTTACACCTAATCGAACATCACTCCGTACCATTCTGCTGTAATTTGCCTACCAAATGATGAATTGCTACTTTATCATTCATACAATACGACATTATAACGTAAACTGCGCCTGAAGAATATTATTTTTCCTACCACATAACGCAACAATGTTTCCCTCATTTACTAGTTGTCGTCAACAGTTCGCTTAGCTGTAACATAATATTTCTGTGCCAATATTACTACAGACATTGTCTATATTGTCCGAACAAAATGCAATATTTTAGTATTTCATTACACTACGAAATTTTAGAACAAGCCACAGTGTCGCACAACCTCTTTAGAAAGCACGCAACAAAATAACTGAACCTAAAACATTTTAATACACAAACAAAAATAAATTAGAGATAATACATCGACGAAAATACCAACCGTAGTGACAAAGCGTAGACGGCTATATACCACATACTGCTAAACAGTGCGAAATTTCACGCAAAAACCATAAACCATCAACAATAAACTGCGAAATTAACAAATTAACATTATTTTTAATCTCAATGCTCAGAGATGAACGCGGGCACCCGCGACCCAGGTGAGGCTACAGGCTCAAATTTTGAGTAACCGTAGCTCGGCGTGCAAAACATTATACCGTTATTTTTTTGTAACCGTATTATACTGCGCTATGTTTGAAAATGTAGGCTCGGCAGCGAATTAGCGTTGAAACTATCAGTTCATAGACACGTATACATAAATATGGGATGAATGCAATATACGTATTATTATTGTGCAGTTTATTTCTGTCGTGTTGTTGCTGTCTGATAGCTTTCAATTATGGCAGTTTTATGCTTTCAGCACACCCTTTAATAACACGCATATTGTCACACCTTCATAACATGTTTACGCCACTGAGTGTAGATTTCGATGAGAAATCATGCCTAGTTAATTTCTCATTAACAGCGACACTGACACTGAGAATGAAAACGAGCTTCGCTCACATTGTTAAAATAATGGCGTAGAAAATTGAGATAAAACTAAATAAATGATCAAATTTTACATGAACATAATCTTATACCGTAACGTCGAAATTATTATATTCGATGTTTTCATTAGTGGCAAAATAGTGACCATATCGGAAAATTTATGTTTTCACTAACTGAAAATTAATACAACACGTCCGTTTAGAAATAACATGTCGAAATTTCAAGGCACGGCCCGAAAAAGAACTTTCTATCTCAAACCGACTGAATTATTTGGCCCAACAGAAGTGCGGCGAAGACTTCATTTCAGATCATTCAGTTCTAGATACACTAAGCCGAAACATAAGCCTTGATATTGAAACACGCATAACAGTGTTGACACTCTTCGTCTGCGCAGGAGTTTCAAACTCCATGTCCACGTGAAGAACTTTAGTGGCGTCACGGCTGGAGCTTGCATCTGATGTTATTTCTTTTATATTAGACTTTGCGGTTCCCTTGTTAGTGGGTATTATCTTAAAAACTGGGTAGATTACTGACCCTGCGCTGTCGGAACAACAACGACACTCTAAAACCAATTTCAGAACGTCCTTAACGCTCAAAATGCAGTCAAGCTTCCGTTTCGGGTAGATGAGCAGCTGGCTGGTGGCTACGAAAACTGATAATGTTCTCCGTCGTATAGCCTTTATAGTGAGAGTATATGCAAAAGAATCCAGTATTATGAAGCTAGGTATAATATGGTTTTGAAATTATAAT
The DNA here is from genome assembly GCA_030248225.1 of Trileptium ribeirensis. Taxonomy (NCBI): domain Eukaryota; kingdom Metazoa; phylum Nematoda; class Enoplea; order Enoplida; family Thoracostomopsidae; genus Trileptium; species Trileptium ribeirensis. The sequence continues at coordinate 2,500 of JASANE010001626.1, forward strand.
GCTAAGCTTTGTATGCCACCGATATAGATTTACATTTTGCGGTCTTCACGGGTCTGAAAAAATCTCGGAATCCGCAGGTACGAGCCTACAACAAGGCCCAGTAAAGCACGGGTATCCGCGGGCTCAAAACATTTCATCGCTGCTATAGCTTAGACCGCGGTAACAACCACCCCCACCAACATCCAGATAGTGGAACGTTCACCACAATATCTATGTGCACACCCCCAAAAAGAAAGTTATTCCCTAACCCTGCCATAAGATAGCAAGGAAACAATTGCAATATAATGTTAAGCTAATAGCTTTATATCGCACACCAGAACAATGAGCGAAACACTGCATACCCAATACAACCGTAAGAACTACAGGCCTTCAATAAACTACATATCACTTTGGTTCTGTATGCTGCAATCTAGAAAAAAACAGTGAAAACATTTTGCTTTGTCCCAAAAATACAATTGCAAAATCGGTTCGCCAGACGCCGGCTTGATACGGTCTAACAAATTTAGATAATGTTGTCCTTACTTAAAGCTAGCAATCATCAAGCCAAAACATACTGTTACAATAATTCCACTAATTTCTCTCCTCCTTATGTGTAGCTAAACGCGTTTTTTGAGACTATTCAATACATTTTGCTTGCTAAAATAGTCTGGCCGAGAACTTGGAACACGATGTACCAGTTGAACAAATCTCTAAAGCGTAACAATACATTGGTTTCAGCATCATAGAGCAGTACACTTGAACAATGTGACAAAACGATTTATTCGTCTGACTGAACTGGTTAGCGTTATCAAAGTTACTTCTTGTTACTTAGGCATGCTATATTTCCCAGACGCAACTCCTGTAATTGAAAACAACGGTTTGATCGGATAGTGTGCGAGTGCACCCTCAAGTTTCTACTCACCAGAGTTACAGTGTATTCTTAAATGTATTAGTGTCATTCTGATAACCTCGCATATTATGATACATCTTTTATTCATAAAATATTGGTTTAAGATACTGACAGTAGCGCCGTGTATGGAGCTGAACCCACGTAATATTTCCCTGTGTAAATGAACAATTTTTATAGCTCCAACAGTTCTTGTGGCTCACAAAAAGAATATTTATTGGCAGTCCGACATTTGTCTGCACAAAGCATTAATTTTACATCGTCTATCAGGTTACACTTAATGGTTTCAGCTGAAAACCAAAAACATGTTACAACATATTAACGTAAGTAATCATAGTATATATAAATTAAATAGTCATAAAACAATGGCTTTCAATCGAAATTATCACCGCAGCTAACTTCATTGTTAAATAAACCATTCAATGTTGTGCTACATTTTAAGTCTTAACGACAAGCCAGCAATTCCGGTTTGGTGCGACAACGCAAAACATACATTAAAAGTTGTATACCAATGACACATTCTATATTGTTCAACCACGTGCACGTTGAAAATGTAGAAATGTGGAAAGTCAATAGACATTTACATAAGGTAGACAATATAACATAATGTATATCATAAGTGTCAATAGGGGGTAGGGGTCACCTCCACCTAGAGGACGGACCCCCAAACCACATTTACCCCTAAAGGTTAGGCACTCCCCCTCCACCCGCCGTCGCACCGCGCCAAAAAATGTAGCAATGTGCAAAGTTAATAGAGACCTACATAAGGTGGACAATATAACATAATATATATCATAAGTGTCAATAGGGGTAGGGGTCACCTCCACGTAGGTATCGGACCTCCAAGTCACATTTACTCCTGAAGGTTACGCAATCCCCCTTCACCCGCCGCCGCACCGCGTCAAAAAAGGCGTGAAAACTTTAGCGAAATTAAGCGAAAGAAATACGCAAAAATATGGTAAAATTTGTAAAAAATAGGGAAACTGAAAAAAATTTATAGTAAATTGATAAAAATGAGAGGAAAAATTTCAGATTATTTACCCCAATTAAGCACAAGGACCTTCGACCTACTATACGATAATCTCGCGAACGAGTGTGAAACGGAGCTACGGTGTTTTATTTTTAAGTTATTTTTCGTAATCACCTGTAACAGGCTGTGTTTGATGTATATACCACCCTAAAACCTCCTGAATCTATTGAAAATCCTAAAACCTCGTCGACCCTAAACCCATCAAAAACATTTGACAACGCTTCAACTATTTGTGCTAGTCTCTAGATAACCAAACCATCGTATTCAGCCAACCGGCAAACCTATATAGACAATTCTTAATGACCTGTAGACAATACGTATCCAAACAACTGAAGACAGACTATATTCTTAAAATCGGGATCATTGACCCTAAACCCATTGAAAACCATGAAGACATGAAATATGTTTTGTTGGATTTTCGATAACCAAATCATTGTATTCAGCATACCAAAAAACTTCTATATATATAATCTATTTTTGACGCCATGTACCAAAATACAGAAGACATACTATTTTCTGGAAATCGGGTTCATTGACCCTACTTTAACCCAATAAAATGTCTGAAAATACATACGATATTCGTGTTAGACTCTAGATAATCAAACCACCGTATTCAGCATACCGGAATACCTATATGGGCAATTCTTGATGACCTGTACGCAATAGGTATATAACAAATAATAGAAAATAGAATATGACTTGAAAACGGGTTGATTGACCCTAAGCCCATTGAAAAGGCTTGAAATATGCACGCTGGAGTCAAAGTAACCACTTCATTCTATTCAGCTTAAGAAATACCTGTATAAACTACTCTTGATGCCCTGCACGCAATACATAACATAATCAGACAAATTTAGAACACACTACATTTTGAAAATCGGATTCGCCGACCCTAAAATTCTTGAAAGCCCATGAAAAGGTATAGTGCAGTTAAAGTGGACTCAAGACAGAAAAACCATGGTATCCGGTGCGCATGATAACCTGATAGGCACTCATGTTGAAAGACAAAACAATCAATAGTAATCTGAAAAGTTGCTGTTTCTAGCAAAGGGTCCATGAACCATAATCGAATACACGGCGGCCCAGGGAATAGTCCCACAAAAAGTTTTACTCAGCAAAGTTGTAAATTTGTAGATACCAATGAGTACATTCTGCATGTGCTTTTTTCGATGATAAGCCTGTGTCGCCAGATATGGGCTGCGAAAAATAGGCACCCGTATGGCCAGATTTGGCAAAGAACAGCTAAAAAACCTGTTTTTGGAACTTTCATCCCCACATGATGTCTGCGCTGAAAAAAGGCATATCCTTGTCATTTGTGCTATTGAAAAAATATTACCGAAATCCATCCGTCCGAAGACGAGTTATGAATGACAGAAACAGACAAGAAGAAATTTTCACGATTTTCCCCCAGCGCCCTCAGTGGAAACTCCGCTATCTTCGTTCGCTCCGTTTCAATAATATAATAAAATAGGTCTATATACAGTTAAAGTGTTTAGGTTTTTAGTGAACATATAGGGTAAGCTGCTAACACAGCTTTAGCTGCGGCTCGGCATGAGTAGTGAAGACCTGGCCAGTGGCATGAGGTTTGAGGCAATTGGTAGCAAACTAGCCGAAAGGGCTCTCGCATTACTGCATTTACATGAATATGTGCATGTACTAAGAACCGTTTTTCAGACTGCAAACTAAAGCTTTTCAAATAACATCAAGATAAACACGGTGTACATCTAAAAAGTACAAAATACATTATGTAAAAGCAAACCTAAGCATATTACAATCGATTCAACCGGCAGTATTATGTAGTAGCAATAATTACTAAAAGTAAAATCGGCTGCCATCCTTTGGCGTTGAGCACTGAATACTAGTACGTCATAAGCACAGCCAACAACCAATTGCTAACTCTTCGTTAACGTAGAAGCAACCTACTCGCAAACGGAGCAAACTTAAAAGCATCAAGGTAAATATTAAGAAACCAACCTAAATTTTCATTTTATTCAATTCCAGTTTTTTCACTAGACTATTATTTCGCAGTTTGAAAAATTTTGAGACACAACTTTGAATGAAATCAGTGACGCACGAAAGAAAAACTCCATTATGTACCTCACACATAATCTAGTCCAAAGAGCTTAACATTACTAAGGCAGCTCCAACAGTGATATCAACCAATGTAAACTGTAAAATTAGAGATGATATCGCTTAGAATGAAGAAGAGTTTCTTATACCCGAAAACCCCCAAGTGAAACTTTTCAGCCGCCCAGGACGTCAGAACAAATTTCTTAATACAGGGTCGAGGAACCCCAAGAATGCCATACCTCAAACCCCGTAGCTACAGAACCGGAGCCTTAATCGAAAAACAAAAAGACGCAAAAAAGGCATCGGCATTTGTCATTTTACTATGAAATAAAACCACCCAGAGAAAAAAATTCGAAAGTTGATATAAAAACAACCTAGCTTCCGTGAAGCTTACTACAATGGGGTAAAAAACCCTAATTTTGACCACTGACCGCGCAGCCCGACCCTAATTAAAAAAGCTCTCGGATGTACACGGAAATCAACTATGCCGATTCGAATGATCCCAAGATCATGAAAATCGGTTAAATCGTTCCCGAGTTATGGCCGATCACACACACAGACGTAACTTAAAAGCTTTCACCCCTGCATCACACAATCTCCATTACGTTGTGAAAATGGGGATTCACACTGATTCGTATCTGTTTATCATTATTATTGCCTTGAAGGTAATGTCCATTTCTGTTTGGGTTTCCTTTAGCCATAGTAAATCCATGTAAGGCTCTCATCGTTAAATCCATAAGCTTGCTTGATAACAAATCGTACTGAACTTACTACATATCAAAACGATCGCTATCACAAAGCAAAGAATCGACAGCTTGCGACTGCGCTCACGTCTTTTTAAGCATTCAGAATTATCCTACAATCTGAATTAGGACCCACTGCTATTGTCGGCCATATCAATACCGCTCCACAAGCCCTTCTCAGCCTTACCTGATTTTAGCCTATGACCTTGTACGCTACTAATCCTGCCCACTGACAATTTAATCTCGTCATTGCTACAGGTTTGGTATGTTCCGACATCGCTAAAGGTGGCTACACTTTCGCCAAGACAAAAGTCTGGCGATCTCAAACCGTTACCAACCGGAGGCGGCGAATTAAATCTAGTTGTTTTAGCATTAGAGTGGTTCCCACCACGCGCACCAGACAGCGACCTTGAACGGGAACGACGCCGACGAAAGTCACCCCCCAGCAAGCAACGAAGTGAAGATTTGCAATTCTCCGTGGCGCTAGCAACACCATCGCACGTAACAACTGAGCGTTCTTTATGAGGCAGTGACATGCCAGATATATATTCTCCTTGCAAAAAATCTGGCTCCACTGATGACATTTTGTATTTCTTGTTTCCATAGCAGGATGCATTCCAAATCTCATAGTTGCTCTCTAGCGACATAATTGGAGAAGACAACCTTCGCCGTTTCAATGAGGCTGCCGTCTCACTACCACGTCTGACCGCACGCGGAGAGACGCTTGAGCGAGCTCCTCCATTATAGCTACTAATGGCGGGTAGTGTTTGCAACCGCTCCGGATATGATTGAACCTTCCGTACCTTTTGCCGTTGCTGTCGCGGGAAAGTGGCCGGGGGTTGATTATGGTATTCAACTGAACTAACAGCAGTTTCTACATCGATAAACAGTATAGATGGATTATGGTTATTTGAACTACAGCCATTCGTGTCAATATAGCTGTTACCGCTATCAATCTGACAAAAATTTCCTCCAACACCGCCTGGCTTGAATTTCCGGGTAGCAGTTGCAGCCTGTGGAAGTGAAATAGGCCGAATAAATCCGCCAGCAGCAAAGCTTGTCCCCGAAGCTGTTCTCAATGCAGCTCTTACCTGTGATGTTCTCAGCGATGGAATGACTACAGGGTGCCGGCGCCGTTGTTTTCTTCTAGGTTTCTGTTGTTGCTGCTGAAGCAACAGCTTTTGTTTGCGCTTTTGCTGCTGGAGCAGCAGATAGCGTTGACACCGCGCGATGCGCTTACCTGACCGCGCTTGTCGTCGAGGAGATAAACGTGTCAAGCCACGTTGTAGCTGAACTAGACTTGCGGCTGTTGGCCCTGAAGACGTTGACAAAGAACTAGAATGTTGTCGGACAAGAGCAACGGGTCTAATAGGACCAAGCTGGTTGTCATTGTTTACATTCAATAAGTAGTGAGCAACATGTGAGTAAGCGTCGGCAATGGTTTGGCGTTTTGGTTTGTAGCAGTAGTAGTTTCGACTAGGTGCGATTGTTAACGACGTCTCTGCCCGAGGTCTACAGGCTTTGCTTGTAGCGGCATGAGCATCATGTGGGACGACAGTCTGTCTACTTCCTAATGGCGTATGGTGTTCCCCAGCTTCTTTAGATTTGATACCGCTATCGCCATCCACAGCCTCGACACATTGTAATAGCGATGATGAACAACTACTGTGCCGGATTGCAGAACGCAACCGAAAATTGCCGCAACGAACACTCATCGGCTGATCGCCAGTGCCACCTATAGCTGCAGTAGTGCTACGCGCCGGTTTCGCTACGCTATCTGCTGTGCTTGAAATTTCGCCTTCCTCTGTGACAGAGTGCTCACTCTTAACAGCGCAATCCGGTTTAGCGTCAATGGTCGTTTCTTGTGATTGTTGCTGTACAAACCTATTTTTTGGATGTGTGTCAGTAAAAATCGAAAATTTTTTGACACATTTGGAATAGAACACCGACTCATCATCATCACAATTACAGCTGCCAGTGCCGGAACAATTATCTGTGCCGGTTAGGAACCAGCAATCATTTCCAATGACAGCACTTCCATCTACATCACTGGAAGATTCCATTTTCACACTGCAGTCCTGCAACCTTTGAACTTTGCTGGGCTCAGTTGTTAAATCCGCCACGTGCAACCGATAGTTTTCAACGACCTGTACCGGCAGCACGAACTTGTTTTTCCTACTATTACTGCCCAAGCGACGTAATGCAACAGTTGGTGACAATTCTACTACACTGTGACCTTTGGTCGTACTAGTAACCGACGTGTCTGCTGGCTTTGAGCAGCAGTTCACAGTAGTATACCAAGAAGATAGGCAGTGCTGGCTAGAACACGACGGCGAGAAATAAGTGCTGCTGCCAGCAGTAGTTCGTTTCGTGGTTAACGATGCAGCACCTGGTGAACTCGGACATGATGTTTTTCTAATTGCACCGACACCAGTTTGCGACTTGCCTGATATAACGCTACTACTACGTGACACTCCACGTTTGAAATGGTTATTGTTGGACTTCAGACACTGTCCTGGTTCATGACATCTAGTATGATTGATGTTGCTACCTTTACTTTGCGGAGCGTCTGCCCCAGCGCTACAGATACTCGCACAATCATCACTACTAACAAGACCACTACTCCTTCTGCTCATTGTCGAGCTTGGGTAGTGTCGCTGTTGTCTATTTTTAATACACTCTCGTTTTTTCGCAGGTGCCAGCTCAACCGCACTCCCTACAGCTGCAGAGATTCCACGTACATTAGCAGACATTCCAGTGTTGAATGGTGATTGCCAAGCTTCGCTACTACCACTGTCACTATCCGAAAGCGGCGTAGACATATTAGACACCGTACGGCATAAATTCCGTTTCGCGCGGTCATTAGCATTTTTGCGCTCCCCCATTTTGGTCTTTGCTCCTTGTAAAACGAAGCCAGTATTCTGACAGTAGTGTCTTATATTTTCGAAATTATCATTGTCGAATACGTTGTCCTTGACGGCGTTTTCAGCGATAGTTTCCCTTTCGGAATATATTCTGACCATACTGTCGCCTTTCTCACTACAAATGCTAAACCTTTCGCCACAGCTACTACCAACATCCTTTGCGCATAATTTATGCCGCATCTTGTTCAGTGTTGAGCTTACTATATGGGCTGGAATATGCGGCGACACATTTTTACCTTTGTCGACATCAACACTGTCAGTGCAGCCATTCGTAACTTTCTGTGTTGTGAGACCTTTTTTCCGTCCATATGTCGACAGTACTTGTGGGATGTCTGCACAAGCCGATGTCTCTGAAGTTGCAGCGATGGTGCTACTACATTGGTCTCTTTGCCCGCCGCCTATGTTATCTTTACTTGTTTGCTTCACGTTACTGCTAATGTCGTTCTCATCTTCCTCCTTGTCACTTTTCCCAGCTATAACCACAAATTCTTCATCCAGTGCATATTTTGCATCGGTCCCCAAACGCTTCAAAGCTAGCGGTAGTGTGGAGCCACAGCTGCCGATTTGGGCACGCGGCGATAGCTGCTTGCTTGCGCTGCCCTTGGGAGATATAGGTGACCGGCGAATAATGTAACGGGCAGTCGTTGTTGGCAGGGTTGGCGCTGAAGATAGCGTCGGACTGATCGCTGAAGACGATGACGATGAGCGACGTCGTCTACTACTGCTACCGCTGTCGGCCGACGACGACAACGTACTAGAGTGACGCTGCAGCTGTCCTTGCTTATAATCGCACGTAGTTGTTAGGTTCATTGTCGTAGGTATCGTCTGCACTGTCGTGGGCTGTGTTGGCGTTCGGCTTAATGATACCTCGCTTTCGCCGTCAACGCTGTGTTTTAAAACTTTACTTTCTTTTTTCTGCTGACGTTTTTGCTTCGGCACATTTTCGCCTTTTCTATATCCTCCTGCAGCTGCACTGATTTCGTCTGTACGACAGAGGCTTGCTTTTGCTGGTGACGTCGCTATTTTTTGTTGTAACTTGGGAAATGGGTTATGTCTCTTCTTCCCATGAGATGAACGACTTAGAGCCGAGAATGCTTCTGTCGCATTCGTCTTTGCTGTCTTGTTGGCTCGACTACGCTTCTTCCTATTCGAACCTGCTGTTCGCAACGTTGAGGATGGACACGAACTCCATTGTTCGCCATCATTAGCTGTAATAATAACAGATTCATCATCATCATCGTCGTCGTAGTCGTAAACCTCGGCATAATTACGATCATCCGCCGAGTCTCCAGTTACTACAGGTGCTGCCACCTGCTGTAGTAATTTAGCTTTCTTGGCCTTCGCTTTGTACTGCTGAAATGCAGATCTAGGCGGTGGCATTTCGGAGCTGCTACCTGAGTTATTTGTCTGCATATCCTGAATGGTGGTGCTAGACTTTGTTTTCCTATTTTCTCTGGATATATTCTTTGTTGTTAGACTGTCAGATATACAGTGTTCATTGCTGGACGGTAGCAAAATAGAATTTGGCTGCCGAGTGGATTGCAGACGACCAGTCACGCTGTTCGCAGGTGATGCTGAGCTAATCCGCGCAAGCGTCGAGGCATGCTGACGAGGACTTGCACGAACTAAAAATGATAATTACATGGTGTTAGCAGTGAACACAGTTTAGTAAGCCACGAACAGAGTAAACCGAACCCGAATTAAAAACTTTCTACCACATCGTAGCGAAGCGAAATTTATAAATTATTGACTTTAGCGGTTTGTACAATATATACAGTAGCAGATATCCAATATGAAGCTTTTCGTAACATACTGATTAAATTACACAATACTAAGTGCAAGCACGGAGCTCCAAGCATTCCCTCGTTTTAAAAGACTTACACAGCTACAAAAAGATGCGCAAAACAACCACTATGAAGAACTCAGTGTATATATGACTCTATATCTTGTTATTAACTACAACTGGACGCTGCGTACTCATTATGCCATATTGGTGTTAGCAACTTCGACATAACGCTAACGAGATAACAATACTTACAGCAGGCTCCAAAACAGCGACTTTTATAAAGCGTTATAACATTAAAAGGTCTACAACAGATTTACTAGTACGGTTTTTGTAGCCAACAAAAACATAACAACAAACTAACACAGCGAAAGGTAATGATTTATTAAACACGTTCAAAAGCACTCCCTTAACGGGAATTGGAAAAGGAATCCCTGGTAATGTCAAATTTGAAAACTATATTTAGTTTTCATCGTAAAAATCAACTTTGAAACATATTAGTTTGTTCAATTTTTATAGGTTTCTTATAAACTGAATAAGGCTTTTTAAGTATTAACAGTGTCCTTTGTTACATCACTCACTAAAATATCGAAAACAAGCAGAACATCGAACCCATGATTTTTACAATATTCTCTCATATGCTTTGTTAGTTATTTCAATCACTAAAATATCAAACCCAGCAAAACGTTGAACCTCTTACGGACACCCTGAATTTTCATTCAATCTCAATAATAAAAATAAGTGTTTGTGCACACCTTAGTGAGTGCTAGTTTGGCTAGTTGCAGTTATAGAATCATGAGTTTCTGCGAACTGCAAATGATATTTTACTTATAAATGCCGACAAGATGTGAACAGTTTAATGCTAAAGCCCCCAACAGCGAAAACAATTGCTAAGTCGTGTGATAAGAATATGCCTAAAAGAATCAAATGATTTAATTGTTCCTATATGCGAACGGCAAATGCCATTGTTATCGGAGCAGCCATTACTACAATCAAAGATGTAAATTTGCGATAAACAGTACCAAGTTGCATGCAGAAATGTATACAACTAGTTTATCAGACTGAACATTTTTAGTATCAAGTGATTAGATAGAACATCGTAGATTAATGCTTGCCCTAAAATGGCACAGAAAATCATCCACGCTAACGTGTGATAGACGTCAGTGTCTTTCAGCACTATGCTCTGTCCAATAGTGACACAGCATAGCTAACAGGTCAGTGAGTCATCAGGTTAGCCTTCCTGTATGAGATGTTCCTAATGTGTTGTTATAATTCACCAATTCAACAATTTAGCAGAAGAGTATTCATTGCAACTACACATAACTGAAGGAATCTTGCAAATGCTATTTACACATTTTTCATTCTTCCCCAACGGTACACAAATTAATTTCATTTTCCTAAGCTACACCCTTTAGTTCTGAAATAATTTTCAACGTTCAACGCCTTCATTTAGACATCACCCCATCATATCAATAATGATAAGTTGAAAATATGAGCTTAAATCATCATGAAAAATCGAACCAAACATGAGAACAATTTTCCATGCTTTCTACATATTTTTTCTGTTTTCCGAGAATTATGATTCCATACTCTCAGGTTTTTAAAATCTGAGCTGTGTGAATCTTGTGCATTATTCAGTTTCACAATGCACTTTGCGACATTTCTGTACTTTTAGCGGATATTCAACTTTTCCGTTACTAGCGCGTTAAAATACAATGAGCCCACCCGTATCCAAACCATAACGAGATGCCTCAAGCTAACGCACCTCGTAAGACTGATATTCATCGGCTAAATATACATTCTGCGTTTAATAGGACTGTTCAGGGTTACACCAATAATCGCTTAAACTAGACCTGTGCATTTCCAAATATAGGTATTTTTAAATTCTGATTGTAGTGAGTGAAATGAGCGAAGTGAAGGACTCGCACTAACCGTACAGTGGCGAAATTTGACCTCATTGGGTTTTTTGGGTAACACACAACTCATTTTTGGCACAGCAGATTGATTCGCGCGACAACTCATTTTAAACCTTGAAATCTCTATTTGCGCCTTTAGTTAGGTGATTCCCGATTTCAACATCTTCCCTCCAAAAAAATCAGAACGAAAGGGCACGGGTCGGTTCCCAACGGCGTCAAAAAATCACGTTACCTATTAGAGCTCTACAATCGTGTAAATACCTGAGTAAAATCAGACTCATTTTGTAGAAAAAATAAGTCTATTAGTCTGTATGCATTGTTTTAACCCATAGGATGTGGGATATGGGTCAAAACTAGTTCTGAAATGGGACCATGAGACAAAAATACACGAAAATGGCAATATCTTCGCAACCATTCAAGATGTGTCTTTTTGATCTCATTTTATAAAACAGTTAAACCTCTATAATAGAGATAAGAACGGGCCTAAATTTTGAGTCCCGGCACGGCCCGAAATATTCCAGCGCACGCTCAAAGCCTGGCCCAAACGAAATCTGAGCAAGCCTGCCCCGAAAACCTCGCAGCAGACAACATGCTTAAGATAACACTTCTATAATTTCATAAAATATATATCTACAAACACTGTCTTACCAAATTGTAAATATTGAACTGTTATTATGTCAGTCTGTTCTTGCATTTTACTTTATCATTATGTTTAATTAAAAGTAATTTTAAACTGAAGCTATGAACAAACACAAAATGATGGTGGCGCTTATTCGTTTCCCTACCTTAAACAAGCAATAACATCTTATTTGCACGCGTGTGTACGATGAATAGTATTATATAAGCCCACTCGATACCTCTTTTTGCTGTTCGCACACAGTAAAAACCAGTAACCAGCGCCATTTTATTTCAAAGTTTTGTTTAGTTTTTATCAAAACAAGCGACTAAGAGCAAAAATTTGTCATGTTTTCATCTGCTACAGTTGAAACAAGCTGAGATACTGCTGCACACTCTGAAAAATAAATAATCGCAATATTTAGCAATAAACAAATCCTACGGGAAGCTCCACTACTCGCCAAAAATCACTCGCTGCATAACTCTCTCGCGGCTCACCCGAAAGTATTCTGTTTAAAAAATTTTTATTCATTTTAGTAGCTTCGAAATTTCGTACGAGCTACTAGCTGGCGGGTCGCTATAGACTCGCTCGCGACTCGTTTGAAATATTAAAGGTCATTTCTGACGCGTACCATAGTTTATTCTACTTACATTTTATGAAGCAATTTGTTGAGTATCAAAGTTTTATGTCTGGTTTTAAGAAAGATTAGCCGTGTATAAAAACCCATGTTTGTACAATAATTGTTGAAACAAAAACGTGGTAAAGTTAATAAATACAGCAAATAATAGTTTTTACGTTTGACAGAACCGGAATTCTAAACAATCCCTGATTTGAGGTGATAGCTGCGTTTGTAGTAGTAAGCTAGAACAGCAAACGATGCACAAAACTCAATTTTTCAAAAAGCCACGGAGAGAATTTATAATGGATTTTTGAAAAAATGCCTGCCGCTCAGAGTGTTTTTATTAATAAATACTGTTTGTATCATGTAGAAAACACTTATATTTAATAGGCATAATGAATAAATGACAAACTACTTACCGATTTCGTCACCCGACTCGGGTTCCAAACCACCAAGAGCAGCTGCCAACGCCATTTTCGAAACAATGCGGTGAGTAACCTTTTTACTAGAACTTTTATTTAGGCTAAACACTTGTTTCGACGGTGTCTCGTCGATGACATTGCTTTGATTATCCTGGGATGGATGCGCTTTCCGTCGCTGCTGGCGTCGTGGCAGATGATCATGGATAACAGAAGATTGTTCTCGAGCAGCTTTTCCACCAGAAATGTCACAATTTTCAGTGGTCACATCAGTTGGCTTCAGCGGTGTTTCACCGACAACATTCTCTCCATCATCAGCATCGGTATTACTTATGTTTTGTTCTTCCTGTTGTTGATGACTGTCACTACAAATGCGTCGCCGGTAAGCGGAGCGCGATGTCTGATATGCAGTCGGCGTCTCAGCGACAACTTTTCGTGCGGCCAAGCGTGTCCGTTTCGGTGTTGTTGCTAAACCAACGACAGCCATAGAGCTGCTGCCACCTAAAAATAATAATAATGACAATAGCAATTCCGATTCTGAATACATTAGCGTTAACTATAACATGAAATAGTGTTCACTTAGTATAAGATACACAATATAATTGGTGCAAAAACACCTTATCAAAAGAACTACATCATAAAATACATCTGAATAAAAGTTTGAAATTATAGGGCACGGTTGTCCATATTCGGATAATCGGATTATCAGATATATGTATCTCATAATTTTACCAGTATATCCGCATATGGTAAACCTTACCCTGAAAATCTCTAACCCATATGCTTTTTACGGTATGGACACAAAATTCTTCCTGACGGGCAAGACAAGTATTATCTATGTATTTTAGCACCCATTAGTAAGAGGTTAAAAAATAATGCAGTAATTAATGTAAGGTAACGATATACCTTTGAACTCATAAGAACGACAACCAGTACACGTGAAAGAGATTGTGACAGACGTTACAAAAACAGACAAACAGTTTCGCATTACGCACATGATTAATTACATAAATATTGAGGACAAACGAGAAATTATGAAGGTGACGCATAGGGTAGTAATGTAGAACTTTGAACTTGCCCCATCTCTCCTACAAAGTTAGAAACTACGAATAATGTCTGGGGAAAGTGTTTGTCGCATTGACGAAAAATTAGTATGACAAAACTCCTGCACAATTATAACCAACATAGGTATTTTATTCTGACGAACATGAAGCGTGCTGAAAAAGCTCAATTTTCCCAGAAAGTTGGCCCAACATAAACCGTTTTCAGCTCACCACTTACAGTCATGGACAGAATTAAGTGCATACGCAACGGACGCAAACGCAAATGGGTTTAAACACACACGAGACGCGTTTAAGCGTACACGCACTCAAACGATATTAAACGCACATACACGCAAATGCGTTTAAACCCGTTTGCGTGCGTTTTTTGTGCAGTTACTTCTGTCCGTGACAGTAGTTAAGCCTATGCTTTAAAACTCAAACTGAAACTCAGACTCTTTAAGCAAAATGCAAATGTATAAAAGCAAAAACGACTGTAACCATATGAGATTCGAAAAATTTTAAGGTGCCAGTATTTTTGCCAAAATTGTTACAAAGACGCGCGGCAAATACAAAGCCATTGAACCACTAACTTTTATTGTTCGAATCTGCTTGATGGACAGACTTTCGCTTAACTGCTCGCTTTCGATGTCCCGACACAGTCTTGCTGCCACCAGAGCCGCTGGGACCAGGCTTGCGTTGTCGGCTGGATTTCTGTAACAGGACAGCAACTGTAACAATAACTTGATTAAGGTAAATATTTCGGTTATAATTTATAAACTTTGATATTGTAAGTCCGACCAAACGAGCTACAAGATTTTCAATGCCCGACAAACGATTTCGCTGCCCATTTTCATATCCATAATAAAACATTACATTAAATTCCACTAATCCAGCCTCTTTAACAACGATTGTCTACTTTCGGCAAAGCTCGTACAGTAATCATGACAAACAACTTACCAATCAGTTGCACTTGTCTACAAGACTCGCTCTTCAAGGACAATAATAATTTTTACCGACACACATAGACCATAACCATCGTTCAATTCTATTCAAATTCTAAATGCTATTCAAATCTCAGCATAATCATTTCGCTAACAGCATCAAAACAACGTTTGTTCGCAAAATAAATTGGTTGTCCATACATCCTATTACGAAAGAAAAAGAGGGCCAGCCTCCGAAGACATCACCACAAGTTCGGGCAAAAATACCATTTGTTATATGAACGGAACAAGCTTAGGGCTGCAATTTGAAAACAACTGTATAATTGATTCGTGTTAATTTAAAATGTGAAATATTACATTACACGAAAAATATGTCCGTCAAGGTGAGTGTATCCAATAAAAGGCTATTATCGTCCGCAACAGAGCGGCTGGGCCAAAAATATAGCCGTCTCAGGATTTGGATACGGCGATCGCCGTTCACTATTATATTATACGCCTTTGTAGTTGCCAGGTCGACATAAAAATGTAGAGTACTATGCCAGCTGGATTCGGAAAGGCGCACACAAACTGAAAGTTACAGCTCGAATAGATGCTATGACACCGACCAAACCTAGATAATATTTATGCATGAATTCGCAAGATAACAAATACCGTGCTGGCGTTGCTGTATTCATATAGTAAACAACGTAATCACATGTTTGCTAACGATAACCGTGTGCTCAGTCATTATATATACATATTTACTTAGATATTATTTATAAATTATTTATTAACTCTATGTTTGTCAATAATTGTGCCGAAAAGTAAATCGGTGCACTAGTGAGTGAGAACCACTAGAAAAAATTTCTAATATTTAGAAGAAACATTTCAACGGCTGACTTCTCCAAAGTGATGAGAAGAGGAAGGGCCTGGCATTTTCAGTGCTCTATAGCAAAAATCTAGTGCCTCCGGATTCGTGCCTCTGGCAAAGTTTTTCTTTATCCTCCCTCCGCCCTGGTAAAAACAGATCCAATTTGGCATAAAAAGTATCAATAATTATTAGTACAATTTTGCTAAAAATCCCTTTCTGACGTTGAAAATTCGATTATGTTAAATAAAAACATTTTAAAAGTTGTTTTAACTTTAATACAGACGTTTGTGCAAACGTTTATGATATGACTATTAAAAGTTTTAGCGTGTTTCGTTTAAAGTACAAAAGTCGAAAAAATTTTAGACTTCGATGCAGAGGTACACCCACAGTTAAACCAAAAGACGCTTTCTGTTACACTGTCCGTGCCAAATCCGACGCCCTACCCACAGTTAAAAAATTAAGATGGCCGGTTAATGCACCCCTGCCACAAATTTTCATCGAATTCAGCAACCAGAACCAGCGTCCATCTTTCATTATTAAAATATTGTTTTTGCGAAGAGTAGGGCACATAGTACTAGTAACTCGCAAGCGAGGGTTAAACGGAGAGGCCGTGGTTTCATTTCTGTTATTTTGTTTAATCACCTGTAACAGGTTGTGTTTGATGTATATACTATCCTAAAACCTGTTGAACCATGGTCCAATTATTGAAAACCCTAAGACCTCGTCGACCCTAAACCCACGGAAAACAACTGACAACGCAAGCATTATGTTGGTGTCTAGATAACAAAAAAAATCGTATTCAGTCTACCAGAAAAAGCATATAGACAATTCTTGGTGACGTGTACGCAATACGTAACCAAAAACTGAAGACCGAATATAATCTGGATTCGGGTTCATTGATGATCAACCCATTAAAAACCAATGAAACGGACTAAGTTAACCAAATCATTGTATTCAGCCTTAAGGAATACCTAAATAGACCAATCTTGATGCGCTACATGCAATAAATAATAAGACAAATGAAAACACACTAAATTTTGGAAACCTTGTTCGTCGACCGTTAAACCTTAGAAAATACCATCAAAATGTATAATATAGTAAAGTTGGACTCTATATAGCAAAACCATCGTATCAAGCGTGCTGGATAACCTATTAGACATTGATTGAACGGTAAAAGAAACAATTATAGAACGGTGACGCTATTTGTGGCAAAGGGTCCATGAACCATATTTGGGCCCTTAACAGCGCAGGGAGCGGGCCCACAAAAAAGTCGTCAACAAAGTTATAGATACCGATGAGCTGGTTCTACGACTCCTTTTTTCGATGCGAAGCCTGCATCGCGAGATATGGGCTTCGAAAACTGTGCCAGTATGGTAAGATTTGGCAAAGAACCCTTAAAAATATTTTTTTGCCATTTTTGACGAGGAAGATGGCGTCGGAGCTGTCCACATTCAACTAAAGGACACAATGTCGTCACTTTTGCTAACAAAAGATACTTCGAAATGCGTCCATCCCAAAATGCGTTATAAATGACACAGACAGACAAAAAATGTTTACGATTTCCTCCAACGCCCGCCCTCGGTGGAAACTCCGCTCGCCCCATTTCAATTAATCTTATGGTACAACATACGTACAAAATTTTTTCATACCAAATCCATAACGAATTTACGTTGGATCTATAGCCTAGATCTCCAAGGAGACAATAAATCTATAAATACTATTCCTTCCGAAAAACAAAATTATTGAAGAAATTTTGCTTTGTACTTGCCATAAACAATGTTTCGGAACTTTTAAGAAACCAAACATTATAGAATATGAAATAGAATTTAAGTCAGCATATAACAAAAATTTAACTGAGTACAAAATAAAAACAAGAATAACAAGATTACTTTGAAAAATACGTCATCCGAGATGCATTAAAAACTCATCAGTTTAAACTTTCCCCTTACTTCTAATTTTATCATGTTTAGCGTTTCTACTGCTTGGGCGAAGCGCGATTAACTGATGAGATTAACCAAGCAAGTTAATCTGTGAGGAAGAAAATATTGTGTATTTTTAGTAAACAATCAGGTCAGAAAGCAAATGTAGCAAAAGATTTCGTATGCAGTTTTTTGCACACACGATTGCACATCTTAGTTTTGTCAACCTTTCTTAAAGCTTCGATATCTGTCGAATCTTCACGCTGTTTCCTACCAATACACTAATGACAATCACGTAGGCATATCAGAACACTGTGCTGCTGGTAGCTATCTAATAGCATTTTCAATTCAAATGGCGAACCATAATTTGATTACCCGCTAGCGACTGCTTGAATGATTTGTGGAGACATATATATTCAAAAGTTACTTAAGCACTTTATGAACAGTGTACTGATTCATCGTGCAAAGAATAATGGAAAAAAATTTGCATGTATACAAAATTATATAATGCCCATCCGCGAAAAACTATGAAAAACAACTGCGAATTGGTTTTTATCCATCACAAATAACTTCAAAATATTATACGTAAATCAGTAGTATCAAGAGCCGATGACAGTCGACTTGCTAAAGAGTGTGACATTCTTCAGCTTTCCCATATTAACGCCCGCGCTTAACTGGGTCGAAAACATGACACACTCCACCCTTATTCTTGCACCACCACATCCAGACCCCCAGGTTTTCGACCCACCGACAAATACCGCACCCAGCTTTAAGGACCACTAAGTTCAACCCCCCCAAGCTTTCGATCCACCTTTTCGAAACACTTTTTCAGACCCACCCCGGTCTTCGATTCAAATGTTCAGACCCCACAGGTTTTCTAAAAAATTGAAAATTTAGTGAATGGAAAACCTAGGGGTATGAAAAAATGGTTCTAACCGCACAACAAAGCTGAAAAAGGTTGAACTAAGTGGTTCAAAAACATGGGTATAGTATAAGTCGGTGGCTCGAAACCCTGGGGGTCTCTATGTCATGCTCACTTAGTGAGTAGAAAACCTAGGGTTAGGGTAACTGCGAGGACGACCATATGGGAAGCTGAAGAGTTTCACACTATTCAGCAGAGTTGACTATCATCCGCTCTTGGTTTGTTTAACATTTTAACATTGTAGTTATTACCTGCCGCTCTACTGATGTCCTACTTCGCTCCACAGAGATCATACGTCGTGGCTGGCGTCCAAAGATTGACTTGGTCGCCAATTTTTGATGCTGTCCTATCGATGGTTTACAACGACCATTTACAGATTCTTGAAAATTAGGGCCTGATTCTGGAAGTTCTGCCAATCGATACTCCTCGACCGCGTTGCCCTTTCCAATAGTCGCCAATCTAACCATCGCCGATGACCTTGACGTAGTAGAGTGACTGTCAGTCACAGAGAAACGACTGGACGACAGCTTTGACATTGATGCGCTCCGGCATATATCAGGACCACTTGCTTTCGATCGAGCTGTCGACAACAAATCTTTTATTGCTGCAGCCGCCTTTGGAGATTTAATACGCTGGCGTTCTGAAATTCTTAGTACAACTCGAAAATTTCAACTAGAAAACGGTAGCTTTCCACATCGCCAATGTGATGAATTCTGAGTGTTGAATATGTAATTCAAACGGAGCGAGTAATCAGAGCGGAGTTTCTACTGAATAGGCGTAAAATCGTGAAAATTTCTTTTGTCTGCTTCCGTCATTCGTAACTCATCTTCGGATGAATGGATGTCGGTAATTTTTTGTTCGGTAGTAAAAGTGACGAGGACTTAGTTTTAGTTTAACACGAACAGCTCCGACCTCATCTTCGAACTAAAAATGGCAAAAAAACAGGTTTTAAGGGTTTAAATTTCGACGTTTTATTGCCTGTTTTACGTTACATGAGTGCATATTAGATTAGCAAGCATGCCGGATACGATGGTTTTGCTATCTAGATTCCAAATTGACTATATTATACCGTTTCAAGTGTTTTACGGTCAACGAGCCCAGTTTCCTTTCAAAATGTAGTATTTTTTCATGTGTTTCGTTATGTATTGTGTGTAGGATATCAAGAATGGTCTATATATATATATATATATATACATTTTCCGAAGACTGAATACAATGTTTTGGTTATCTATAGTCCAGAGTGCATATTTCATACCTCTTCCGAGATTTTCAAATGGTTTAGGGTCAATGAACCCGATGTCTATAATATAGTCCCTCTTCAGTTGGTTACATATTGCACACGTCATCAAGAATTATTGTCTATATAGGTTTGCCGGTAGGCTGAATACGATCGTTTAGTTATCTAAGAACCAGGAGAAATACTTGATGCGTTGTCAGTTGTTTTCTATGGGTGTAGGTTTGACGGGGTTTTAGGATTTTCAATGGATTCATGCATCAAGAGGTTTTAAGGTGGTATATATATCAAACCAGTGTGTTACACGTGATGAAACAAAATAGCAGAAATGAAACCATACCCACTCCGTTTAACCCGTCAATGCGTTTTCAAAGGTTTATATTAAAGTGTTTAGGGTCAATGAACCTGATTTTCAGAATATAGTCTATCTTCAGTTGTTTGAAAATGTATTGCGTACAGGGCACATAGAATTGTCTGCATAGTTTTTTCCGTAGGGTGAAAATGTAGGCTGCCTACGACGAGTTGGTTATCTAAGGGCCAAGTGCGAGTATCTTATGCCTTTTCAGACGATTTCACAGCGTTTAGGGTCAATGAACTAGATTTTTATGCATGAGTAAACTTAAGCTGTGCCGCTTACCATCTCTTCTGTCAAAAGCAAATGCCATTCCATTGTTCACAGAACACAAATTTTATTTTTGTACATAAACCAGAAATTAGTACGTTCCATATTTCATATATTATAATTTGATACTGTTCGCAAACACATTGGTGTTAAGGTAAAAGGGAGAAATTGTTTTCGATAATGACGTTATGAAACAGAAATTGCATACGGCTATTGAAATTCGTGTTCTCTAACAACGTTTTGTATATTGTGTCAAAAGAAAATAGTTAGCCGCGCACCTGAAGTTTATTCTTGCATTAATGAGTTTAGGGTTCCAGAGGTTCTAGAAAGGCATATACATCAAATACAGCGTGTTACAGGTGATTACACAATAGTGATAACTTAAAAATGGAACCACGCTCGCTCAGTTTTACCATCGCATGCGAGAAACTGGTTATATTCCATACATTATAAAGCTCTTTATAACAGACATTTATATTACAATTGCTGTTGGCATGTATTTCGCGTATGTGAGATCTCACGAGCCAATTTACACCAATTTCGTGCCTACTCTACAGTATAGATCACAAAACCAAAGCAGCGCACTAAGCTGTATAGAAACGGAATTCTTATTCAAAATAAGATCAATATCGCTTAACAGTTGCGAGGATATAGAAGTTTTCAGGTATATATAGTAACGAAAATTAGCTCAAATCCGTATCCAAATTACAAATCCCAGCACATTACAGGTTTCAAAGCTTAATTCTAGTGTTTTCAGCGAAATATTCTTCCTCAAATCTTTCGGGAATATTATGTTCCCTACGGCTTTGTTGGTTCATTTCTCCTGATTTCATTGATAAAATCGTTAATTTTAGTGCTGTCGCCAAAATTATCCGAAAAAAAAGTTACTTTCCGCATACCCCCCTACGCCAATATCAAAAATTTTCCTAAACATAGTGGTGGCTTATCGTTGTACGGGGCGACTTCGCAAGGTCGCACATTGTGCTGTAAAATGACCGTGAAAAAGTCAAAATCTCCCGCCCAGTTGTGACGCGAAATTTTTTTGAAATTTTAACGAAAATGCCACACGGAAAATTGTAATTCCTGATAACATGTGAAAATATATTCTCAACGTGGACAAAAAATTCATCAATGTTCAAACGACGTTTCAGTCAAATTCCCGGTCGGAATGCGATTCCCGGTCGGAATGCGATTCCCGTTTTTCTTGGCCGTAAACACCTAGAATAAAATTGAATACATATATTCTGATTCACATAACGTTATAGCTAGCTAGTGGGCCCCAAGCAGGGTCTTAGGACCTACTGTGTTTCTGATATATTAATGATCTCTCCTCGTCTTAACATTAACTGCGCGTATGCAACCTTTTTACTGATAAACTGTAAGAGCGACGCTAATTTTGCAGCAACGTACCTGTCTCTTTAGAGGTTTGGTCAAAAAGGTAACACCAGTAAATTGCCAAAAGTAGTACCTTTACTTTTGGGCAAAGGAAAGTCCAATTTCAGTTATTATATTAAAAACAGTATAATTCCCTCATTTTCTATTCTAAGTCCATGGACCTCGGATTTATCATAAGTAACGACTTTAAGTACCAAGCGCTCTGCAATACTACTACTACAAAAGCGTATCGATAATTGAATTCTGAGCGAAGTGAGTGAAACCAGCATGCGAAGAATTCTTATTAGCCGTGATAGCGGTGAAGTTAGACAATGGCCGTTACTGTGTTTTAGGGTAATTAAACTTTTAGTGGGCGGATTGGTTCGCACTATAGCTCATTTGAAGGCTTGAAATATCTGTTTGTGCCATTTAATCAGGCAATTAGTTGCGAAAACCGATTCCAGCATATTCCCCTTTCCCCGAAAAAGCAGCTAAAAGGGCTCCGTTGGGGTGGGAGAATACGGACGGGGCCCACAAATCACGTTATTTGTTATACCTCGACAACCGGAGCAACCGGCATTCCGGTTACGGCAAAATCGTGTTCCGGCAAAAGGCAAAAACTATACCGGAACCGGAATTCCGGTTTAAAAATTTTATTTGAAATTGTCCACATTTTTTGCTTAATCTGTGGTCCAATCATACGATAAAATGATCAAGTTCCAACACAAGCAAACAAAATAAAATACTAATTCAGCAAATTACCCTGTAAAACGTAAGTAGACCACAATTTCAGTGAGAATTTTTCATCTTCACCCGGCTGGAGTTAGATAACAAAACAAGGGCGATGCTTGTAGCAGCTTACCCATTCAGAAATCTGCGGTATATATATTAAAATTGAACCAGTCCAACTTGATATACATAAAGTATAGATTATTGAAGTACGTAGCTGTAAGCTTGGCTAATATATATTGCGTGAAGCGCCAGCCAGTACGCTTCTACACTTTGTAATCAGTCTACGTTGGAGTAAAGTAACATATCACCAAAGCAGCCAAAAACTGTGTTCCTGGGAACGAAAAGTGTGTATTGAAACTGTGCGATCAGTATCAAAGTTTGTCTCAATATCTATATCAGTATCATTCTGATCAGAAAATCTTCGCCGTCATTGATAAGCACCAGTTGCCTAAACAATGTGTCGGGCCAACGATTAGAAAATTATAGTATGCATCTATATTGTCTTGTAAAACCATATAAACCAATAATTCCATGTTGACTGTAGAATAACATGTAACAAACGTATGCCTAGCAAAGCGAGACAATTAGAGATAGCGCAAAATTCTCCAGTCCACGCTCCACGCGTTACAAGATCATCCAGTTTGACGCAATTTACGCAAGTATGTGTAGCGGAAGCATTTTTCCGCTGTGAGTCCAAAAAATCGACATCTTGATCGATAAATAAATATTTTAGCTTCCTCAGCGTCTTCAAAGTCCCATAGAGACAAGTGTCATCGCAATAAATTAAGTTTAATGTAAAATTTACTTTTAATACTTCTTAAATCAACAGTGTCTTCATTTCGACCTTCATCTGTTTTACTTTATATAAGTTTCGAAGACCAGGTTCCGGTTCCGGATACACTTTAAATGGACGGTTCTGGTTGCTGTTTTCGGGTATTCTTTGCGGTGTAGGTATCTGAGTCAATTGGGTTCAATTTCATAGAGCAAAATAAGCCTCTATAAGATTGTTTATAACGGTTTGCAACACGGTTCTTTTAGGATGTAGGCCTTGTGTAAAAACGGTTTTAAATAGGACGATAAGACCCGAAATACAAGAAAATGGTAATAATCTCCGCGGCGCTCGAGTTATATGGATGTTTTCGGCCTATTTTATGCAGCAATTCATCTTCTATCGATTTGTGTGCTGCATTGTCATTATTTATGCTGCAGGGCTGAATCATAATGTGTTTTTCAATGCACCCATGGGACCAAAATTCACGAAAATGGTAACATATCCGCAAAACGTCGAACCATATGGGTGTTTTTACCATATTTGTCACCATATTTTAACCATGATTTACGCTGCAGGGTTGGCTCAAAACGGGTTTTCACTGGGCCCATGGGAGCCAAAATATGCGAAAATGGCAATATCTCGGCAAACATTCTATTTACAGTCACGGACAAAAGTAAGTGCACAAAATACGAATATAGACGGAAGAAATTGCGCTCGATGAAGTTGCGTCCGTCCGGGTCCACAGGAAATTGCGTTCGTCCGCGTCCAAAAGAAATTGCGTTCGTCCACACCCAAACAAAATTGTGTCCGCCCTTGTCCAGGCACAATTTCGTCCGTCCGCGTCTACACTTACTTTTGTCGATGACAGCATACGGGTTATGCAACATTCACAGATAAACGTGTGTACCCGCTGCACACTGCAGCATATTTTATAAACAGTGACCCCGATTCTATTAATAATATTGTGTTGATTATTCCTACGCAACTTGTGCCAACAAACGCGTTTATTCATACATAACCAGTATAATTCGCGTTGAGGCAAAGCTGCAAGCTGCAAAGTAACAATCTGTAGAGCTGCCCAATTGTGTGCTGCCATTGTCATTGTTTATGTTGCAGAGTTTGATCATAACGGGTGTTTAAATACTCCCATGGGACCAAAAATACACGAAAATGGTAATATCTCTACAACTGCTCGAGTTTTGTAGATGTTTTAGTCTCATTATGTACAGTAATTTATCCTTTATAAAATAAGAGCAAAATAACCGTGGATAGTATCTGAACTATTCACGAAACATGACTAATATTCGACTGGCCAATGTGTGTGGATGCTCCTCAATAAGCTGCTGTGTCAATCTCTAAATTACATCATATGTTGAATAATGTTCAAACTCAGAACTTACCATCTTGGCGACACCAGAAGCTTTAGTTAATTATGCTGCAGCACTGTTTTATAAACAGTGACTCCAATTCCGCAAAAAGTGTTATATTTTTCTTATGTGCGACGTGATTTGGAATACCATAATCAAGTTTCACCACCTTCTTATCTGTTAGAAATCGACAAACTAAAATTTTTACAACGGTTTTTCAATAAAGACTCCAAGCCCGAGTCCATATCCTTGATGTATCATACAGTGGAAGACTGTTGTACTTCAATACTGCGCCTTCAGAATTACGTAGTCTAAAGCACGACCATATTGAGGTTTTTAAGTGGCTTAATCGAGAAATAGACTGTTGCGCCAGCCTACCAATATTTTCTGACAGTCACAATTCAAATACACGCGGACGTCAAAGAAACCATATTAAATTATATTTAATTAAACATAAATTCTGGTCGGTCTTTGCAAAATACGCTATAAGTAACCCATGGAACAAATTACCAAGCTGTGATGGTTCACAAAGCTTAGTGGCAGCGCACAGCTCATGAAGCTTTCGAAAAGTGCTAAAGTCGACGTAAGTCAATTGTCGCAATACGGTAGAAATCCTTGAAAGTATATTGTGCATTTACACCAATTACTCTTTATTCTTGTAGTTATTGTTACTTAACGCTGTGACCGGATAGAATCGGAATGATATTCTTTCCGGCCAAATACCGATTATCATGCATTTGTATAGTATATCTACAAAAATTAGAAAAAGTCCCCTAAACGGGAATTTGAAAAACTGGTTATTGCAGCTTTGTTCAATTTCCATAATTTCGTTTATAAACTGAAAAATTCTTTTTCAGTTATAACGATGCCCTTTATTATTTCACTGATTAAAATATCGAAAACAAACAAAACACTGAACTCCTTACGGTTTATAGATCAAAGTATTCGCTCAAGCTCTTGCTTATTTCACTCACTAAACTGTTGATAACAAGCAGAACATTGAACCCCGATGAAAAGATTTTTACAAATCTCATGTCTCATAGACCAACATAAAATCCTGTTTTGATTCAAATCCCACATCCTGAAAGAAACACATAACAAAGCATTATGTACAGCATTAGAGAGGTTATTTGCTTTACAAAATGAGCCAGGCCAGACATCTACACAGGTTACTGAGATAAAATAAATACCGTGATTTTTCGGGCACTTTCGCAACCCGACCCTCCTGGGCCAACTTTCTGGGAGGTTTTGGAATCAGGCTTCGCACAAACTAAAGGGTACAAATAGATAATTCAAGTTTTGAAATGAGCTTTCGCGCAAGCAAAACCAAAGTTCGGTTGTGCCTGTCTTCCTTAAAACAATACTAACGGACATTATCAAATTTCACCAGCATCCTGCTTGTAACAATTTTCGCCTTGATCGATGCTCAAAATTCATTAAAAACCAACACTACTCGTGGATGTCAAATCCAAACACTTACTTCTTCCAAACCCATTTCCAGTGCCCGAAGGATTAACTACCACTGCTCCTTTGAAAGTGGCACCAATCGTGCTTTCCCGAGTAACGTTTTTAGTAGTTAAGGTAGATGGCTCGCTATGATCATCATCAGGAGTTGTTTTAACGACAACGTCGTCGTTATTTCGAAACGGCAGTAGCGACTTGGGCAAATCAATTGCAAGCTCTTCGTAAACTGCAGCAAGCTGAGCTGGTTTCGTCGACTCGAAACTGTAACACAAAATAAAAGGCGAGCCCAATATGTAATTTAAAAATGTCTATATTTCAAGTTTGAACGAAATCATCATGCTAAACTATCAATGATTAAAACCTGGTAACATATAGTTAACATACTCAAACCAGATTTAACATGAATTATGTGCTGAGTAGACTGAAATTGGACAATTTTTCTAAGTCTCAACACTTATATTTTCCTTCAACCTGGCTAAAACGCTTAGAAATACCCAAAAACAATTTTTACTAAAATTTCCAAGATTTTTCTAAATCTTAAAAGACACAAATAAAATTTTGGACCCATAAACAATGCCGAAAACTTCTTCAAATGCGAACAAAATTTTCCTACCTCGAAAACAATTATATTAAATATTTTTTTAAAAAACGCGAAAAAACTTTCTTGTATTTGCCTTTTTGATTTTTTCCAGCGGGAAATTGATATACATTTATGAAAGAATGAGTGGTGACAAGCGAAAACACAATTTCTAGTTCTTTATCTAAACAGAACCACAAGGCTAGGCTCACTTACACAATCAAGAGCAAAATAATAAGTAGCTTGTTGAACAATATGACATAGTGCTCGCTATTACTGGCAGTTGTTTCACGAGCGAGTAAGTAACGAGAAAATTACAAAATTGCAACGTTGTTTATCTACGAGCAGCGGTCAATTTTGGTGAGTCCTGTAGTTCACGGTCAACCTAAGCACATCAAAAATTATACTCGGCTCTCCAAATTGAGGGAGGCATGGGATCCTGACATTTTCAAGTGTTTCCCGTGGCAAAAACTATGTGCACCCGGTTCGTGCCCCCTGCCAAAATTTTGGACTCCCCGTTCAGCATCTCTTGGTAAATTTTTTGTTTCCGCTCGGTAAAAAAATCCCCAACAGACATAAACTTTGATCGAAATTTGTAATAAACTTCCGTCTTGAACTCATCCATTTCGTTAATTTTGTCGAAATTTGTATCAAGATCGCTTTTTCACTCCATCAAAAGCGTTTTGAAAGGATTTACGACGCTATTTTTAACCTTTCTCTTGGCAAAATGCCCCCTTAATTCCGAACCAATGGACTCCCGGTTCATTGGTCTCTGGCAGAACTTTCAGCGAATGGAAAGCACAGTGATATGGTATTGGCAGATGACAAATTTCACCAAATAATCATTATCAGTTATAGACTTAGAGTGAAGCAAAGTTTCCATAAAACGGACAAGTCCCGTCCACTCAAAAACTGAAAACACCCCAGTGTCCACCAAGCGAGGGTGAAAAAGGACAGCGCGTGGTTCATCTATGGTTGTCATTATGTTTAATCACCTGTAACAGAATTTATGTTTGAAGTTTACAACTCTAAAAACTTTACACCCTGAAGCCTTATAATGCTGGTATTATATGAGTTTAAGGAACACATATTGTGCCTGACACAAAACCTATAACAGGATATCTAAAAAGCTTACAAAACGCATAACAAAATAAGTGACTATAGACTTAATATTTAAACGGAGCGGACGTAGCTTCATCTATAGTTACTTAATGTAATCACCGTAAAAAATGATAGATAGATATTTGTGTGAGGCAAGTAGACCTAGATGGTCCATTTTGCCTACTGGGAAGCTAGGCTTCCAGGAATCTTTTAGATTTTCTTACAAACTGAAGTATAGACTTAGTAGGAATAGGATCTGTGAGTTCGCTGCGATCGGTAATACCAAAAGTGGCGAATCTCAGAGTATCGTAATATTCACAATGAAATAGGAAGTGAATAGGTGTTTCTTCCGCTCGGAGACATCTTCCACATAGAGGGCTTACCGTTTGATCAATCTTATGCACATGCTTATTTAGGAGGCAGTGCCCAGTAATCATAGAGATGATGAGAAATAAATCTTTCCTATTGTACTTGCTGGCGGTAAGACCAGTGGTATCTAATAGTTGTAGCATCGTTTTTGTATGCTCCATTTGCGGTGTTTCTTCAAACTTTTTAATTATCTGTTCGTTCAGCCACTTTCTCGTCGTTATTCGCAAAAAGGAGTCCGAAATGCCGATAACGGGTTCTGGACCCACAAGTTGGGTATTTGCTCCTATCTTTGCTAATTCATCTGCAATTTCATTTCCAGTTACATCATTGTGTCCCGGAACCCATATGAGGGTGACTTTGTTGTTTTTACATAACTTATTTAAGTTTGTTTTGCAGGTTTTTACAAGTTTTGAATTACTATTTTCTTTTGACAAGGCTAGTATGGATGCTTTGCTATCAGAGCAGATAGCTACGTCCATGTTTGCTGACCGTCTGCACAGTAGGTCTTCGGCAGCCATTAATATTGCATATATCTCGCAGAGGTGCTATCAGTGAGGTGTGATCCATCGGTATACACTACCATGTTGAATGGATCGGTTACCGCAGTCGATACCTGCCAGTCTTCTCTATTGGACAGTTTTATGTTATGAATGATTCAATCATAGTGTGAGATCTTGTAGTAGGGGTCACATCCCACATACAAGTTCTTTGTAATCTTTGGCATGTCTTGACGCTCTCACCTTTGATGCATACATCCAGAGGTGGGAGGCCCAAGATGCGTTCCATGGCTGCTAATGGACTCGATCTTAGGGCGCCAGTGACGCAGCGACAGGCAAAACACTGGACCGAGTCCAATTGCTTCCGTGCAGATTTCACTTCGCCATACAATTACGCCATAACATAAAATTGGTTTAACAATTGCGATGTAGGTCCAAGTGGTCACCATAGGTTTGAGACCCCAAGTCTTGTCTACAGCTTGTCGGCAGAGCATGAATATCTTTTTAGCTTTTTTATCTTCTCCTGTACATGCGTGTTCCAGAGAAGTTTCCGATCTAGGGTAACCCCTAGATATTTTGTTTCGCTTTTGAGTTCCAGTTCGACTCCATTAATAGTGGGTAGTGTGAACAGAGGTAAGTTCCTTTTCCTGCTTAAAGACGACTAAGCTGGTCTTAGTTGCAATAATAATGAGATTGTTTTCTGCACACCATGATGCAGTTGTATTTAATGGTTTTTGAATTTTTCTGCAGATTGAGTTTATGTTTCTGCCCCAGCAGAGAATAACACCATCATCTGCGTACATCTGCATGAGGTGCACCTCTTTGCTTACCTTGCGTATTAAACTGTCTACGAGTATGTTCCACAGAATGAGGGACAGAACTCCACCCTGTGGACATCCTTCCGTCACTGCTGCTTCAGTTGTCAGACCGCTATTCGTAGAGAACACAGTTCTGTTTTGCAATAAGTTATTGATCCACCATATGGTGGTTACAGGTATGTTTTTTGCTCGGAGAGCACTTAGAATTTTCCCGTGCTTGTAGAATTGAAAGTTCCTGAGATATCAAAGAATATTCCCATACAGAATTTGTTTCGTCAAGCGCTTTTTCAATAGCAAAGACTAATTTATGTAGTGCTGACTCTGTTGACCTGTTCTTCGTGTAGGCATGTTGCCCATCATTAAGAGGTGACAATTTTAAGCATTTCTTTAAGTGCTTATCTATAATTCTTTCAAGTGCTTTTAGACAGAAAGAGCTAAGACATATGGGACGGTATGACATCACAAGGCCAAGGTCTTTTCCTGGTTTTGGTATAAAGACCACTCTAGATAGTCTCCATTCGTAGGGTACAATACCACTAGCAAGAGAGAATCTAAACTTGGCCACCAATGTATCTATGATGGCATTTGGGCTCATATGAACCATTTTCGGTATAATGCCGTCTGGTCCTGGACTTTTGTACGGTTTAAATAATTTGAAGACATGTATGACTTCTTTTTTTACAATTATTTCGTTAGCCACGCTCCAATCTTCGCGATTCCCCCTCCTGTCTGAGAAGTAGATCTCGTGCGTTGGGTTAAGCACGCATCTTGGAAAGTGAGTTTCCAGAGGGGCTGACGTCTTTTGTGTTTCATTAACCGTGAATGAATTGTTCCATTTTACGTTACAGTGAATTGGCTTGTGTTCTGCTTTGAGTATTTTAATGAACCTCGAACACTCTTTGCCTTCAGTAGTTTTTGCACAGAAATCACGCCAAGCCTTCTTTTTAGCGCTTCTGATTTCTTTCTTGTATTCTCTTTGTTTGTCGTTATAGGCGAGACAATCCTCCTCTTCATCACTTTTAAATGCTTTGTTAAATGCATTCCTAGAGATATTCTGCATTTTTTTTAAAGTTTCCATTCCAACATGGACTTGCATTTATGGGCCTATTCGCCTTTTCTGGACAGTAAGTGCAGCCGTGAGTCATCGCCGAAACAGTTGTAGCTACTGCTTCGTTCATGGTTTCTTCATTATGTATATTGGTGCTAATGTTACTATCTTGTAACAGATTACGAAAGCCAACCCAGTCACATGAGCGAGGATTTCGATATTTAGCTGTTTGAATTTGGGTATTCAGCTCAACTTGAAATGATACGTATCTGTGGTCCGAGAGTGTTAGCTCGTTTAGCACCCTCCAGTTTTCAATTTTAGCAACCATGTTGCATGTGGCGAGACTTATGTCTATTACCTCCTTGCGTAAAAAAATGAAGACGGGCGCAGTTCTTTCAGTAATTCGAGTTCGCAGACGGTCATCCTTAAACTCCTTGAAAACACCTGAAAATTTCTGGCACAGTGATGTTAGATTCTACATAAATAGAAATTCCTGAGCGTGGGAAATGCATGATCGGTGCCACTACCAAAGACGCAGGGTTACTGAATCCTTCAGGCACGGAAAATGGTTTGGGAGGAACTAAGTCTTTGCTTTGGATTTAACATCCACGATCAATATTGACGTTATCATTATTAAACGTCTTGAACAATCCTTATAAAACTATTTGAGATGCCATGAAAGTCATGCACAGTCCGGCCAAAAATAGGTGCATTCGAAATCGGTCGAAATTTTGTTTACTCTAACTAGATCGAAATTTCGATCAAATATGTCCCCCTTATTTCTGGCCGTAGCTGTATAACCAAATAGCCGACTATAATCCTGGAAAGGCGTAATATATCCCGGAAATCTGGTACAGCGACTTTGAACCCATACAAAACCACTAAAAAGGCGTAAAATATTCGAGCTGTTCACAGCTAATACCCACATAATCTTATTCAGCGTACCGAAAAATCTTTATAAATACCATTCTGTATACACACCCTGCACCTGAACAGAATTCATAACCCAATAAAAAAGACAGAATATACATATTTTGCAGGGAATAACCGGAACCAAAATTTACCGGAACCGGAACCAGCAACCGGAACCGTCCATTAGTCGACTTAAAATGCATTAAAAATAACTTTTACATTAAACTTAATGTATTGCCATGACATTATTGCCGTTCTGAAACTTTAAAGAGACTGAGGAAGCTAATAATGTTTATTTATCGATCAATATGTCGTTTTATTGGACACCCAGAGCAAAAAATGTCTTCTACTATACACCCTTGCGTATACTGCGTCAAATTGAATGTGCTTACAAAGCATAGAGCGAAGAATAAACGCTTTCGCTCTGTCCCTATTCGTCTACCTTTACTACTCATACGTCTGTTAGATGACGTTCTGTAGGAAACTTGAAATTATTGGTTTATAAGATTCAGGAAAAATTAATAGATAAAAAGTAATTTTCTGATCAGTGGTAAGAGGCACTGTTTAGGCTAGCGTTGGACAAACAGTGCCTGTCAGTTAGATGATAAATATGATTATTTTCTAATCAGAATGCTATGAATGAGACAAACTGTGATGCTGCACGCACAGTTTCAACAAATACAGTTCATTGCCAAGAGAGCACTTTCTGGCTGCGTTGCAGAAAACGTTACTTTACTTCAATTTAGGCTGGTGCTTCTACTTCAATTCTATTTACCAAGTTTACAAGCGCACAGGCTCGTGCTTGACGCAATTTATGTTAGCAAAGCATACGCTAAGTACTTCTATGTAAGCCATACTCTGTTACCGAGTTGGACCGGTTTAATTCGAATATACC
Organism: Trileptium ribeirensis; assembly: GCA_030248225.1. NCBI lineage: Eukaryota > Metazoa > Nematoda > Enoplea > Enoplida > Thoracostomopsidae > Trileptium > Trileptium ribeirensis. Next base: position 34,963 of record JASANE010001626.1, read on the forward strand.
CCACAGACTTATGAATGTGCAAATTAGCTGCTGCAAGCATCGACCTGGCATTGATTTGTTAACAAACTCCTGCAAATTATTATGAAAAATTCCTTCTGAAATTATGTGCCCTACTTACGTTTCACATAGTAAACTGTTTAGTTAATCTTTTCTTTTGCTTGGTTATATTGGAGCTTGGTATGTTTGGATCACAGATGAAGCAAAAATGTGGAAAATTTCAAACCAGAATTCCGGTTCCGGTATGGTTTTTGCCCTTTGCCGTGTAACTGTTATATTGCTCGCACAGTTTCAATAAATCCAGTTCATTGCCAAGAAAGCAGTTTTTGGCTGCGTTGTAGATAACGTTACTTCACTTTAATTTCGCGTGATTTACAAAGCTTACAAGCGCACTGGCTGGAGCTTGGCGCAATTTATATTAGCCAAGCATACGCTAAGTACTTCTATGTAAGCCATACTCTGCTGCCCAGTTGGACTGGCTTAATTCGAACGTAATCCGGAGACTTCTGAATGTGTAAAATAGTTGCTACAAGCATCGACTTGATTTTGATTTGTTAACAAACTGTTGCAGGTTATTATAAAGATTTCTACTGAAAGTATGTGTCCTACTTACGTTTCACACGGCAAATTGCTTAGTTAATCTTTTCTTTTGCTTGGTTGTATTGGAGCTTGATCATTGTATAATATATATTACATATTTTTGAATCAGAGATGAAGCAAAAATATGGAAAATTTCAAACAAAATTTTTAAACCGGAATTCCGGTTCCGGTATGGTTTTTGCCCTTTGCCGGAACCGCAACCGGAACACGATTTTCGCCGGAACCGGAACCGGAACCGGAATTCCGGTTACTCCCTGATATTTTGGTAATAGAGTTCATCGACCTTAATTCCATTGAAAACATGAAAAAACGTGAAATATTCGTGGTGGCGTCTAGACCACCACAAACCATCGTGTTATTACTTATAACTTATATAATTATAGTACAGGGTTTTTTTCAAAATGGACCATCGGTCCGGCTTAGGTCAGGCAAATTTATTTGGGGTTCAGACCTAAAACGATGGGTCCAGACTTACAATTTTTGGCTGGAGAATTTCACGAAATTTTACACAATAAAGAAACTTAATTACGAAACGCAATTTGACATTATTACAAATAGATAAATTAGTCTCTGCCTGTCCCAGGCCAGAATAAACGAAGAGGGCCATCCGTAAACCAGCAGCAATCAAGTATATACAGATGTAAGCCCAAACGGCTGAAAGCCTACACTTTGTAATAGATTTTATTTTAGCAGGTCCTATGCGTCCGAAGCTGAGACTGCCCTGGGTCCACCGTGGGTCCAGCAAAAATTTTTTGGGTCCACGTAAAAATATTTGGGTCCAGACCCATCTGTGGAACCAAAAACCCTTGAATATAGACCAGATCTCGAATAGTGGATTCCGGATGCGAAACTTGCGTCGCGAGTGGGCGGCGAAACGCTGGCATATTTTTAAGCCAACATGATAGTTTGGCAATTGGCATATCAGAAAATGTCGACAGAGGTGGAATTCGAAACCACGACCGTAGGCTTTACCCATCTTTTGACAAATAACCATTAAACCCCAATTTATAACTTTAACCCAGAAGAAAGGTACCCAGCTCTTAGTGTTCAACTAAAGGGCACATCGTCATCACGTTTGCCATCGTACAACAAATTTGTCGAAATCCACCCACCCTGAGATAACTTATGAGTCATGCTGAAGGGCAAAAAATAAATATTTCACGTTAGCACTCTAAATAAATACTACGCTCGCTTCGCTCGCTCGTTTCACAAACTAACAAAAACAGCGTACCTAATGTAGGAATTGTGTTTAAACAAATTCAAAGCTCTATGAATACTGCAAAATTTACAAATCATGGGCAACCAAACTAGACAATATGGAAATGTTAGATGTCATTCAAGTCAAACACCAAGTCAAAAGAATAAAAGAACAGGAATGCCATAGATATTTGAACAATCACCTACGTGTTGTCATACATCAGAAAACTTACATTAAAATTAGATCATCATTGAGAAAATCGTGAACCAGCTTAATATCGTCCAGCATAAACAACAAATGAAACAACGACACTATCTAAAAGCAAAAATTTAGCTACATAGAAAAATAGAAAAATTTAAAACTATCTACTCCATCTTTAGACTGTTTGTTAATCCACATTCTAGAAATAATTTGTGTCTTTCCTAGAATCCCCGAGCCCTAAATTACTCAATTTTGAAGATACAACGGAGACTGACAGCTTTCGGCTCAGCTCAACCAGCTGAATCCAAAAATACATTTCGACCAGTTTTATTACAATTTTTTCGATTTTTTTGAAAATAGAATATCATTTGGGTTTCTGAGTTCCCCTTGGTGGTACCCAAAATTTTCGAAAAAAATTTCCCCATAAACACATAATTTCATATAATATTGGGACTCTGATAACGAGCTGAGTCGAATAGTAATAAAATCAGAGAAATCCGTTCATGGGGATGGGGTAACGACTTAGGCTTAGACTAACGATTAGGCTTAGGCTTAGCCTAAGCCTAAGTCGTTACACCATGAAGCGATTGAGTTAATTTTATCATTCGACTAAGCTCGTTATCGCGGTTCGAATGATATATAAAATTATACATTTATAGAGAAAAAATTTGGATACCATTGGAAACTAAAAAATTATCGTAAAACTGGACGATATGCATATTCTTTGACTAACCACAACTGAGTCGAATGGTACCAAAATTTTCGCGGTATCTTCAAAATTGAGCAATTCTAGGGCTGAGAGATTCTAGAAAAGACCCAATAATTTAAAGCTTGCCATTTCATTACTTGCTCATCCACAAACCAAATATTCACCAATTGTCATTCTAAAGTTACATAAGACAATAGTATTTATGCTATTACACCATACATGCTGAGGCATCCGAGGTCTCCGGGGTGGGGTAGCCGGGGGTCGACTCCGGATGGGTAGAGCCCAGGGGGTCGTCCGGGGCCGGGGATGGTGTTCACAAATGTTTTCTGCGTTAGCAATGGGTTCTTTCGCTTGGGTTTTTAGCTCTCCTTGGTAGCCAGCTTTTCCGAAAAAAATTTTCCTGATAAATACTTACTCATCCACAAACCAAATATGCACCAATATTACCTCCTAAAGTAACATATGACAAAAATGTGTATGTCATTACAGCATACATGCTAACGCTCTGAGCTTTTCAGTAGGTAAGCCGCAGTCGGAAATGGTCAGGGATTGGAGTGGGGACCGACAAAAATTTGACGACCTGGACTCTTCTGTCGTACCCTCATTTTTGCCAGTTCACCTCAAGATTTGCCAGTTTACCCCTATTTTTGGGGAAATTTTCCAAGCGGCTTCGGCACGTGGAAGGGGTGGAGCCTCAGGATGGGGCAGACCATGTCGTGGGTGGGTAAGTTGCTGCCCCCATGAACCGCTGATTCGGTATGTATGATATTGCATATAAAATATGAATTAGGTATACGTGGTCTTTGATGAACACTAAATTTGGTTAAAATAAAGGATCAGACTCTCTTATTTATATTATAACCAAAAATGCTGAACTGATTTGCATTCTGAAACATTTCGGTCGGGCATTATTTAAACCATAATTAATATCTATTCAAAGTTTTATTTGATATTTTAAACCCGGTTTCTACAAAATGGGACGGTGAGGGTGGTTCATGAAAAACGGCTGCCCCTGAGAAATTCAGGACTCCCCTTAATAAAATGCCCACCTGGCCAAAATTTTTTGTTTCCCTCAGTGATTCGGGAAATAATATTTATTAAAGACATATTATGTCTTTAATAGAATGAAAAGTGTTTTTAGTTTGCGGGCGAGAATGCCGAACAAGCCATTTTATTACAAACATGGCAGTGCCTATCTCTCTCGTATGAATCCAATTATTTCGTTGAGGTTGGGCACGCTTTCCAGCTTTGTTAATAAGAAATCCAACTATCAATACTGCCTATAGCATAATTCTTACCAATGAACATGTTTCGTAGAAATCTGATTTCTGTGATGTATTACCCCAAAAATTTATATCCAACATTGGATGCTCCGTACAAAAGGCAAAATAATCACGAACGCTTGCTATTATTTTGAAAGTTTAGTTCGATTTCAATGGCTTTCGTACAAACGAGAATCCATCGTTTTGTGATTAATTTAACGAAGTTTGATCACGTTAAAATAAAAATAGTTATTTTGCGTTTATACAAACGAATTTAGTTTAAACCAACATCGATCGATTGCGATACCGTTTGATTTCTTTGCGTTCAATATTATGTGCACTTAATTCTGATTGTGCGTGTAACTATTTCCTCCTCGCTTTTAGCGATTTTGATGCCAAGCAAGAAACAGTAATATTATAGTGCAACAGTAAAATTTTATTGTAGTGTCGCGTATTTTAAAATTGCTAAAACTGACTTGGTCCTTACAATAACACTGTTGTGCCGTACGGGTGATAAAAATTTGTATCGCAGTAGGCCTATTGTATACATCTATATAGAGTTACAAGAAAACAATCGTGGCGGTGTACTTTATTATACGGTTGTTATTATGTATGTTATCTGTTGGAAATTTGGAAAATTTGGTTTTCCTGATTTTGATAAAAATAATCAACGCCTATATTCTTAACAATTTTGTATTGTTTTTATGTGACGCAAACTTTAATGCTCTGCACACTTTAAATTAACACAGTTCATTACCAACATCTGTATAATACAATACTAACCAGAAATAAGTTCATTCAAAGTTCGTTTGAATAATATATTTTGACACGGTCGAATTTCGTTCTAGACCTGTTCGAAATATATTTAGCGGGCTTTTTTAGAATTTGTTCTAGAAAAAGCTGTCAGAAAATTTTAGCGGATAAATTTTGCGATTTCTGTTCGTTCAAAACGCAACAGTTATTTCTGGCGAGTCCTGCACTAATTTACAAGGTACAATCGCACTGGTGGGATGGGCTTGAACAATAATACATGTCTGAAAAATTCGCAACAATTACAAACACCCAAAATCGGTTGTACTGTTCTATTATAGTCGTGCACAGTCGAAAGATTCGAAATAACTATTCTCGGCACGCCAAACCCGGCTTTGGGTATTTAGTGACACAGATTAATTTGTGAATACACAGCAGCTGAATGAATAGATTAAACTACAATACTCGCCATAAATAAGTGTCGCCTTTCGAACGAAAATTCGTTTATTCTCAAACAACACTCGAACACTTTCGAAAAAAATTTAAAAAATGCTCTCCAAAATTTTGAACGTCTCTACCAAAATTTTTAATTTATCGAACGAACTTCGACCAAAGATCGAACGAACAGCATTCATTTCTGGCGAATACTGATTCCTAGCTGGTGTTGTTTGGTAAAATTGAGAAACACCTACCGTCCAAAGGTCTATATATTATATCTTATCTCTACATAAATTTTAAAACATATATATTGAGCTCCAGCTTTTAATTTCTCATCTTCAAAGAAAATAGCATACGATACATGTATCAGATCGACGTGACGCTGCTGCATTACGCATATCCACAAACGTAATGCTCATACGACCCCGACTATCGTAAACCTCGAGGGCGGACCTAATGGGTTCAAATTTCTATTTTTCTCTTTGATGCGGGTCAGGCCCATGAAATTACGGAGCTTAGCAAGCCGAAGGAGCGCTTCACACGATGTGTTCTTGGTCGGGTTGCTCACGTAGCCCAAGCGGTACTACCTTTGAGGTCCCTAGGGAGGTTGGCTCCGTCACCTGCTCTCAGGCCAAACAGACCATACCACTATTCCTTATCATCGTTCAACCGGGAAGTGTGTTTGGAGTAAAGTTTTCTTTTCTATTTTCCTGAACGCTTTAGAATTTATTTAATTTAGCCAGTGGCGTCCACTACTGTCCGACAAATCCCTAGACGTTTAACGTCGGATTCGCGTGTAGTTTCCTATTTTGAGCGTTCAGCGAAGGCTTTAATTTTGAGGTAAATTTTCTTTATTAGTCGCACGAGTCGTACTCACACAGTAATACAATTAAATTGAAGTCACGCTAAGGTTTGCTTCTTCAATGCGTGTGTCAAACCTGAACGTGGGTCGTCGATAGGGGTGACCGATTTCAAACCCCTTTTTTGATATCTATAGCTACTAGGGTCAACAAAACATCTGAACTACTTGGGTTTCGTTTAACGTTTATTGATGAGTCAAAATCGTGTATGGACAAGAACATTGTACGGGCGAATACAATAGGTACAATGTCACTAGTATGGTACGTTATTAGGAGAATGAGTAGGGCGACAGACGGGATAAGTTGCGGAGTCATGGCCTTTTTCATCGAACTCTCACAGCTGATTCAAGTCGCGGCATAAACTGCTAAGCCTTTTCCAATGACTTCCTTACTCATTTAAAGCAGGTCAGATCAAAAGCAAATACATGTGAGCAACACGAAGCGTAAAACGGTTAGTTATCGTGAAAGGCGCCATTCAACTAACTACTCGCTTGGTACTACGATTGTTATTAGAGGGCACTCCGGCAAAGCAATAGGTTCTGTTAAGCGAAAGGCGGTAATTTAACGGGTACAAATGAGGCATACGGGACGAAGCGTACGATGTGGGAATGCGGGTCGTGATGTTGCTCATCCTAATCACGGCTATGTTACGTCATCATCTGTGGATATATTTGTAATTGATATAAAGTAGCGATTGGATTAACATACAACAATTACAACAAAAGAGTAATGGTACATATTGATATAACGGTAAGTTTGGGAGGTGATCATCGGTACGACTCCTAATTTTCTGTAGTGCGACAATGGTACGACTGTGCTTTTCCTACTCGCATACATTCATATGACCATGAGTATAACATAAAATTTCTTACCATATACAAAGATACGACTAGTTACATTCAATTCCAAGTTCCTATAAAATCATCCTTCAGGCACGATAATAAAAATACGAAATTCGAGCCTTGATATATGCTCGTTTGCACGCTAAATAACTTCAAAAACAGACTTTTCTGTATCTATCAACCTGAGCCAATTTAGTGTCAAAATAGGCGGTGTAAAATTATCCTACGAGTGGCTTATGGGTCCCGGTAAACTGAGGTTGGGACCAAAATTTGCTAACTTTCAGCTTTTCTTAACACAAAATTCACTACTAAATTTTGTACTGTGTTGTGTACATTAATTGTACTTTAATTGGCATTTTGAAATTTTTTATTTTAGCTGCCAAATTTACACAATTTTAGAAGACGCCGGATCGAGCCTGATCCAGGGAATAGTGAAAAATCATCGATTTCAAGTGTGAATCGGGGTTTACTTAGGACCTTCGTTCGCGCTTGGCTCAGCGGAACAATAGTCTATATTCTTACCAAAAAGTGCGGCGATACTACAAGCGGTAAAGAAAAGAATCCCTAAAATCTAAACTCTGAAATGCAACTTAGGGTATTTTCGCGTTCTAAAACAAGACGGTTGGGTAAAGCTTAATATGGGGTAATTCGTCAATTTATTTAGCCTACTGAAGAGTTCCAAACGGACTCTTACTAATCTTGACAAAGGTTGAAGGCGTTGTCTTAGTCTTCAACGTTCACTACTCAGCGTTAACTCGGTGCTCGGCGGTAATTCAATCAGCAAAGCTCCAAAATTGGATGCAGGTGTATGGGTTTACAAACGCCTTACGTACTGGATCGTTCAAATGAGACGAACGATCGTACTAATTTGGTGGTTTATATATACGGGTCAACACACGTTTGGGAAAATTCACTGATTCGGCCTATGACCAGTTTCCCAAGTTTGAGGATTAAATGTGTGCTCAATCCTTCATCAATGATACTAAACGATACGCTTAACGTGTAAGTAGGCCACTACTGAAGTAATGAGCCGCTTTGGTGGCATTCCCTACTTCTACTGGTTCAAACGGTCTAACAAACTTGGCTTACTTACTTGATTTTCTGTACTAATTTAATATCTTGACTCAATTCCTTAACGTGGAAATTGTTCTAAAGCGATCGGATCATTCACTATTGCTACTATGCAAGGGCACTCATGTGGGACAAGGGACGAGCTTGGGCGAGTCCCTAATTTACGGCACAACCAATAATTTCTATGAGTCCGGTTAATTGCTGCCAATAGAGTGGATATGCGTTGTCATTATACAATGTCATGTCAACTTCAGGGCATAGGGACAGGGGTTAAAATTGTATTCAAGTACCTACCAATTTGACTAAAACTAGAACTATACGTGGCGAGGCCTCGTAGGTCATCGGCATTATCCTAAAAGTGCTAAAGTTTAAGCTATTTTGCCTCGAAAACGGCTCTCGAAAAGCACTCTACTCGGTACTAGCATTTAAGTTGTGTTGCTAGCGGTTCCTACTCGACGAAACGACTCAGTAAGTGGCGTCCCCGGTTGTCGGGACAACCGTAACAATTTTATTAACTGAATTTCACTCCCTTTGTATCCTTATTGTTCGGTTTCCTAATTTTCAACCGAGATTCTTGGACAATTCGTCAGAGGCTGGGGAAACCTACAAATTTAAATTTCTCACTAATCTGCCAGCCTTTCTCTGCGAAATTTTGCACAGAGGCTGGGTTCAACCTTATTTAATAATTTATTAGGACCGAGTCAACGGTCCTCACAAAAATTGGTCCGTCGGGCCGAGACCCGATAGACCCGATATCGCGTCTAGCGACATCGTCAACTTTGATTTACAAAAAGTTTGCCACTGCTACTAAATTTACCAACTCTGGTAAATTTATTATTTTCATTGCAGCGGCCGTATATAGGAGATTCGAGTCTCTGACGGCTTTCGTGCTGCATTGATGACTATACTCAGAGAAGGAAAAGAAATATAACTGAACTATAAAGCTGAAAGCTTGAAAAAATGTGTGTAAAAACAAGACCAAAACCTACTTATGAAACTACATATACTGCGAAGAAATCTATGAAGTCTGTATGAAACCTGAGCGGCTTTTGCGCTGCTCGGGTTTATATTTATTATAATTTTTGAATGGGCCACGGCTTTGCCGGGTTCAATAGCTGAAATGGAAGGCCTAACGGACCTCTATTTGTATGATAAAAATCATCATAATCCCTGGAAGGAATTTTGATTTATTAACAATTGATATTTTAAGTAGGGGCGGACCCCTGTCGGGTTTATGATTCCGACGCGATATTGTTGAGTTTTAAGATCGTGCCCGTTGACAGACATTACGAAGAAACAGCGAAAGTTTCAACAAAATTCCTGGAAAGAATCGCAAAATATTCCAAATCGACGTTTTCGGTAGGGGCAAACCCCTTCATGGTCGTCGAGTTTATGATTCCAATGGGATATTTGAAAGTTTTATGCACTAGATCACTAGCTCGGATCCTTATCGAATTAGCCTTAAAATTTTAGCTAAATCCCTGGAGTAACTTTTGAGATATGTCAGAATTGCACTCAAAATGAGCAGTCTCGCGCATAGGGCGTTGAGTCGATATACCTAATTGCGGGTTGATAAGATTCTCAACTCAATTTAGGTATCTAGAACCTTATTGGCATCCTAATAAAACATCTACGAAGTTCCTGGGGTAATTCGGTCCTATAACAAATAATTTGTCCTGGGTTTCCAACTACTAAAGTACCAAAATATGCATGCAAATTCGTGTTCAAATAAATCGCAACCTGATTAAAATTGTAAGTTAAAACTATTGATTAATACTTGACGAGAATGACACCATCAAGGATGATTCAGAGCTCTGTCGCAATTGTTCAACCAAAATTTACTTTATATAACCTCGGTTGGCTCAAAAACTACATTTAAATCCTCTAACTCGACTCAGGGAATCATGTAAAAACGTATCTACACGCAAGCGTCGCGTTACTTTAATCCTTAGTTCGCTGACCGATGGACGTTCGTTATGACTTCGACTTGCTAACTAGATTATGAGAGTGGCTTTCTACGGCTGAGGAACTGCGGGACAAGCTAGGACGGGTAGGGCTATCATGTAAACAACATTATGGACAGGGGAGGCGAAACGTTACACATTGGTGTTCTTAAAACGACGCTATTCAACCCTATGGGATATCTGCTATGCTTCACGTCTATCTAACCTATCATCAAGAATATAAGACTACCCTATACGGCCTCCCTGTCCACACTTACGGTCTTAAGTTCCGGCGGTCGATGTCCATCGCTCGTCCATCCGTTCGCAAAGCCAAAGAGAGAAAATCAGTCCATAAACGAACACTGTAAACATTGGAGAGCGAGAGAGCCGGTCTGCAAAACGACCGCACTCTGCGCTGCCGAAGTCATACTGAACGCTCCAGAGCTCGACTGGCTCTCCTTAAATACTAGGAAATTCGGCGATTAATTTTGATTAATAGGGCCACTAAAATGCTATAAAATTTTGGTCAGCACTTTTGGGACAATTTCACCCCAAATTTAAAGCTGAAAAGTAAATCTTATTATAAGTCCGATTTTCTATTGGCAATTTACCAGTATACTTCTCGATATTGAACAGGTAAAGTGATATTTCACTTTTCCTATGAATATTTTCAGTAAGTTTGCTCATTTGCTGTTCGCTATAAGGCGAACAGCAATACTTTTTCTGTCTTCACCCGTGAGGAGGGTCGTGACGGATATACGTCACTCTTTTCTATCAAAAATCGAAGTAAACTTTGCGGTCCTACCACGCGGGGTAGGGCTATTCCTATATATCAGGGTAGGCGGGGAGTCATACCGTTTTCTGTATCCGCGAATCGGGTATGGCAAGAGCTCGCCATAAACGCGTTTTCTACCCGTTAAAGAGCTAGCGTAACAATTACTAACTTTTCCACTAACTTTTCCCTAAAAATCATCCTAAACAAAACAAGTTATTCACGACCACTCGTACCCCCAACCTACAAACCACAAGAGTACAACAGAGTATGATAAAGTGTAGAATCATAACAAAATATAGGCGCTTTTATGGCCTTAAACAACAAGAAAGAACGGTATGAATATGGTATAACGATTATACATAAACGGTTAACAAGTATGATTCAAATATACGACGGTAATCAGGTTGACAAGTCGTACACATCTATCTAAAATATATATATGAATACCAACAACAATTCCAATGGTACGCAGATACACGGTATGATCAGGATTACACGAACCAAATGCATAATACGGGCCTTTATGGCAATCAAAGGTACAACAAAGAGCAATAGTATTGGTATATAATTCAAGTACGCCGATAAAGCCTTTATGGCCAACAACGATATGGTTACAACAGTGGTAATAATATAGAGGTTACGTATACCAATAGGTGCCTTTATGGCACTACAATCAACAAATATGTACGATAGCAATACTTCGACGATTATCCATTCCTGAAAAGTTAATAACGATGCCCATTCTGATCACAAAAACTGTCGGCGGTGCAGGTCGAAATATGACAAAAATCCTTATTCCTAGCGAGGTGAACGAGCGTAACGGTTCGTGATTTGTGGCACGTATATATTGTTCATAAATAAGGTCACAACAGTGTCTTACGGTCGCTTCGTACTCACGGGGGAACTCGGCTTACATATTCACTTGCGCGAAAAGATCATTGGTTCTAATTCTATACATGTACGTATTCCGATGCAACGATTGGTTTCGTACCCAGTTGGGTCATCTCCGTTAGGTATTCTAAGTTTAATGGGATATTTGACTAAATGTTGGCCATTACACTGTGGCCAGGATTAATCTATCACGTAGCGATCCAGTATGGATCTGTTACACATATAAAAATGTACAATAAACATCTAAACCAAAAATATTAAACTGGTAGCTCGTGGTGAATTCTTAGTGTTCAATATGTAATTTAGAAAGACGTACACAGCTTGCCTTGCTTTAATAGTTGACGAGATATACCTTATCTTATTGTGAATTTAGGAACTTTCAATGTGCATCTACACATAGGTTGAATTTATCTACAAATTGAGATTAATTATGTCCAACCGCTCGAGCGGTCACGCAGGCACTGCCATTTTCGTGTATTGTGGGACTCTTGGGCCCATTCAAAAACCCAGTTTGACACAACCCTTACAGCGTAAACAATGAAAACAACGATACATCACAGTTACACTGAGGGTGAATTTGTCGACAAAATGAGGCCAAAAACATCGGGACACCTCGAGCGGCTACGGAGGTACTACCATTTTGTGTATTTTGGGCCTCATGGGCTGTAACCCAACCCTGCAGCGTAATTGATGACAACAGAGGAACATCATCTACAGCTACATAGAGGCTGCAGTTGTCTACAAAATGAGCAAAATATTACACAAATAGCTCGAACGATTCAGTAGATATTGTCATTTTCGTGTATTTTGGGTCTCTTTGACCCATTCAAAACCCAGTTTGACCCAACCCTGCAGCGTACACAATGAAAACAGCCGTACATCATCTACAGGAGGGTGGATTGATCTACAAAATGAGGCCAAACCATTCATAAAATTAGAGCGGTTCAGAAGATAGTACCATTTCCGTGTATTTCCGGTCTCCTGGGGCCTATTAAAAACATCTATGCACCCAAATCCTGGAAGCAATGGTTACAGTATGCAACAGCTTTTATTGCAGAACCTTAATTGCTCTGCAAAATGAACCTGATTTGGCCGAAATATCTGCACCGGTTGCTGCGGTACAGCAAAAATATGTTTTGTCGGACCCCCTTTTAAGCCGACCCGAGACCCTTAGACCTTTTTTACGACCCGAAGGAGTTGGAATCCGTATTTGTGTCTAACTATTGGGTGCAAATAAGATTTTAAACTTTTGAATGATTTATCGCACGAGTAAATCGGCCCAGGCAACGTTGAGGTTATGGGTGTTCCCCCAAAAAGCCCCAGAAACGGATACCGTCGAAAATTAAAATTTTGGCCAACGAGAATTATTCGCTACGCTCGTTTCACTAACTACCCAGAATTCAATAATTTTATATAACTTTAACCGGAATAACTGTACATACTAGTATGATTTTTTCGTTGAAGGACCCACGACCACAACATTGTTTTAGCCAGAACCGGAAATACCGTAACTCCCTGATATATATATGTATATGTGTTAGAGAAACATCACTACCAAAGCATGGCGAATACACCGTGAGAAGCTCAATCCTTGTAGCATGTGCTGAATACAAATGTGTCCCTTTCGGTTAGAATTATACTCTGAATTGAAACTTAGTACACATTACTCACCGTGTCGATCTCGGCATTATATTGAACGTTTAACGGACCTGCACAATAGAGATGAAGATATATTTGAAGTCTGATCCTAAAATACCAAAGCAAAATAAGGCTGAACTCTTCACACTGAAAGACGCTGGACTCCCTGCTACTTTTTGGTTTCTCAAAACAGTTTTGAGATCCCCTGGTTCACTGTTTCCTAACAAAATTTTCAGCTTTTCCTTAGTAAAACCGCATCCATGCCACATAAAAATTTTTGTTTTTTTTCTGAAATTCCATTTCATAAGCTAAAAATTTCAGTAAATACTAAAGGAACTGCACTAAAGCTCAATAAGATAAATCTTGATAGCATTTCAGATACGATTTATTGTTTTGACGTCGACCATCAAATACGATGATGTTTTGATACAATTTTAGATCTTAAGTAAGCTAGTTCAACCGAACGCATCTCCGGTTTAGTGTCCGCTAGGTACAATCCAGCGTGCCCTCGGTTCGTGGAACCTGCCACAATTTTGGGACACGAAAAGCCAGTACGATAAAGTGCATTTTATGTACCAATTCTAAATGTAGGTTAGCGGTCACCAGGTATTCACAAGCCCATAAGTTTGGTAATTTTTGATTCGATTTGCTATAATTTTTTCTGACAAAAATCATTTTCAAGTTCATGTAACCAAATGTGACGTCAATAAATTTCAGTTCAGCTTTGACAAACGAATTTAAATTTACTGAAACTAAAATCTGGCATTGTATAACATATTTTTATAGTAAATAAAATTAACAGATTAAGTCGATCGGGGCTCTAGACGACAGACTGGTTGGGTGATGGTAAGGATGCCGAATGTATGAGTAGGTGAAGTCGCTTGGAACGAACATCTCAGTTATGCATTATGCAGAGTGGCCGTTGCGACCAGTTGTATGATGGGGTATTTTGTATTTCCTAAAAAATATATTAGCCTAAAAATATATAACTGAATACATGTATTAGCAGTTTATAACCACTGCAGTGCTTTTTTATTTTGACGAGTATTGACAGCTAAACTACCTAAGAATATCCGTTTCTGAAAGAATTCAGCGAAAACAAATTGAGTTACGTGAATTTAAAATCGTGTTACTTCACAAAACGGATATATCGATCCAAACAAAACCCGATATTTATCCAGTTTGATAATTTTTGATTCCGTTTGCTATAATTTTTTTCATTCTAAGTTCATCTAACCAATGGTGATGTCGGTCAATTTGATTACAATTTATTTAAAATGACTGAAATTGAATTAATTTTGACGAATTTAAAATCAGCTTGAGCTAAAATAAAATTAAACTGATTCTCTCAAAGATCAAACGAATTTTAATCGAGAAATAAAACAGAATTTAGTTCCGCTTTCTACAATGTCGCTGCACAAATTTTATTGCAGTTCGTGCATGAGGCGCAGAAACATTCGTGTATTTTTGCTTTGTTATTCGTCTGCGCCTTGTTAATCACAACTGGAGATTCGCCACCAAAGCATTGGGTCCATAAAAGATGCGCCAGCCGAATTCATTTGTCCTGAACCCTCAACAGCAGACTGCTTCCACCATAAGGGGCGATCGAAGTTGGTTGTTGTTATTGTATTACAATATAAGTTTGCAGGTTTCTATCCATACATTGCACCTGGAACACGCGGAACTGTATGGAGCCGCCGCAGAACGATCATTTATAACGTTCTTAATATTTTGCTTATTGAAACGGAGTGAGCGAAGCGGGCGGAGTTTCCATTGAGTCCACTAGAGGAAAATCGTGAAAATTTCTTTTTTGTCTGTTCTTGTCATTCATAACTCATTTTCGGATGGACGAATTTCTATAATTTTTTTGTTCGATAACAAAAGTGATGATGATATGCACCCTTTAGTTGAACTCCGATTTAGCTCCGAGCCCATCTTCAGGGTCAAAGTGACAAAAAACAAGTTTTTAAGGGGTCTTTGCCAAATCTGGCTATGCAAGCAAGGTTTTTTGGTGAAATTTTTTTATTTTGAACACAATTTCTAATAAATGAACACCAAATTTAAAAAATGACCATAAATGAAGAGGAAACAGGTTCGAAACCAAGTTTTGTTTGCAATACTTATGACTTGTATGATTCACAATGTTCAAAAGTTATTATTCATATGTATATATAAAGCAGTACACCAGACACGTTATGTATGCATATATTATTACTATTTTTGCTTAAGTAATACACCCAGATATACGTACGTAATACACCCACGTATCAGGGAGTAACCGGAATTCCGGTTCCGGTTCCGGCGAAAATCGTGTTCCGGTTGCGGTTCCGGCAAAGGGCAAAAACCATACCGGAACCGGAATTCCGGTTTAAAAATTTTGTTTGAAATTTTCCACGTTTTTGCTTCATCCTGTAATCCAAACATATGTAATATATACTAGTAACACGTAAACGTGGGTGACGGAGGAATGGTGGTTAACAACGGCGTGAATAGTGCATACAGCTTGTGGAATTTCTAACATTTTTGGTAACAATAATAAGAGGAAGACATGAAAACGTCTAGTTATTTATACAGTAGAATGACAATACATCTATCAAGCTGTACCCATCAATGAAATTTAGTCCAAATCGGCCGAGTCATTCAAAAGTTATAACACACTTAATAATTTTTCACTCATTTTTAAGAGACTTTGCTTAATTTTAAGAGAATTTATAAAGGTAAGTAGATCACTCGTATACAGTCTTTTAGAAAACGTGAAGGTACATGTATGTCAAAAAATGACCGAGATAGCACGAACGGTTGTCGAGATATGATGAACTTAGGTTTCCCTAAGTCAATTTTAAGAGAATTTGCTTAATTTTTAAGCAAAGAGATGAAATACGTCAATCAGCTATATACAGCTGTTTAGAAAACGTGAAAATACATTTTATGTAAAAAAATCGCCGAAATAGCACGAACGGTTGTCGAGATGCGGTGAAAAAGCTGAAAAAATGCCAAAAATCCCTAAGTTTGAGCAACATTTGCTTAATTTTGAGTACAAAGCAATTTTCGTAGAAAAAAGTGCTCAATGAAAGGGCACTCCGCAAGAGAATATGCAACACGAAGAAAAAAAAATTTCTAAAATCGGCCCAGGCGTTCAACCTGCAGACCTGTCTGTGACAAACAAAAAAAAGTCACAGAGAAAATTGAAATTTTGCGTCTAGTATATTGATATATACTAGTAACACGTAAACGTGGGTGACGGAGGCATGGTGGTTAACAACGGCGTGAATAGTGCATACAGCTTGTGGAATTTCTAACATTTTTGGTAACAGTTTAAAAGTAACATACTCATTTAAATCGAGTAGCTACACCTCATCTTCGAATTTTCACCATGAAAACAATTTTAAGAAACTGAATTTATTCTGTAAAATAATGTTCGCTCATTTTTAAGATACTTTGCTTAATTTTAAGAGAATTTATAAAGGTAAGTAGCAGGGAATAACCGGAACCGGAACCGTCCATTTAAACCGGATCTGGAACCGGAACCGGAACCTGGTCTTCGAAATTTATATATAGTAAAACAGATGATGGAAGAAATGAAGGTATAGTGGATTCAAAATGCATTAAAAATAACTTTTACATTAAACTTAATGTATTGCGATGGTATTATTGCCTTTCTGAAACTTTAAAGAGACTGAGGAAGCTAATAATGTTTATTTATCGATCAAATATGTCGGTTTTTGGACATTCAGAGCAAAAAATGTTTTCCACTATACACCATTGCGTATACTGCGTCAAATCGAATGTGCTTACAAAGCTTGGAGCGTAGAATACACACTTTCGCTCTGTCTCCAGGCGCCTCCCTTTACTACACATACGTTTGTTGCATGTTCTTCTGTAGGAAACTTAAAATTATTGGTTTATATGATTCTAAGAGAAGATAATAGATGAAGGTAATTTTCTGATCAGTGGTCAGAGACACTGTTTAGGCTAGCGTTGGACAAATCGTGCCCGTCAGTTAGATCATAATGATGATAGGTAACTTTCTAATCAGAATGCCATAAATGAGACACACTGTGATGCTGCTCGCACAGTTTCAATAAATACAGTTCATTGCCAAGAAAGCAGTTTTTAGCTGCGTTGCAGATAACGTTAGTTTACTTCAATTTAGATTGATTTACCAAGTTTACAAGCGCACTGGTGGGTGCTTGACGCAATCTATGTTAGCCAAGCATACCATAAGTACTTCTGCGTGAGCCATACTCTGTTACCGAGTTGGACCGGTTTAATTCTAACGTATCCGACAGACTTCTGGATGTGTAAAATAGCTGCTACAAGCATCGACCTGGTTTTGATTTAACAAACTCCTGCTGGTTATTATGAAAAATTCCTGTTCAAATTATGTGCCCTACTTACGTTTCACACGGCAAATTAGTTAGTTAATCTTTTCTTTTGCTTGGTTGTATTGGAGCTTGATCATTGTATAATATATTACATATGTTTGGATTACAGGATGAAGCAAAAAACGTGGAAAATTTCCAGCAAAATTTTTAAACCGGAATTCCGGTTCCGGTATGGTTTTTGCCCTTTGCCGGAACCGCAACCGGAACACGATTTTCGCCGGAACCGGAACTGGAATTCCGGTTACTCCCTGGTAAGTAGATCACTCGTATACAGTCTTTTAGAAAACGTGAAGGTACATGTTATGTCAAAAAATGACCGAGATAGCACGAACGGTTGTCGAGATATGATGAACTTAGGTTTCCCTAAGTCAATTTTAAGAGAATTTGGCTTAATTTTTAAGGAAAGAGATGAAATATGTCAATCAGCTATATACAGCTGTTTAGAAAACGTGAAAATACATTTTATGTAAAAAAATCGCCGAAATAGCACGAACGGTTGTCGAGATGCGGTGAAAAAGCTGAAAAAATGGCAAAAATCCCTAAGTTTGAGCAACATTTGCTTAATTTTGAGTACAAAGCAATTTTCGTAGAAAAAAGTGCTCAATGAAAGGGCACTCCACAAGAGAATATGCAACACGAAGAAAAAAAATTTCTAAAATCGGCCCAGGCGTTCAACCTGCAGACCTGTCTGTGACAAACAAAAAAAAAGTCACAGAGAAAATTGAAATTTTGCGTCTAGTATATTGATATATATAAAGTTAAATGTACGCCTCCGGCTGCGACTCGCCACCTTCGGTGGCTCGTCTTGCCTCCGTCAATAAAGTTAAATGTACGCCTCCGGCTGCGACTCGCCACCTTCGGTGGCTCGTCTTGCCTCCGTCAATTATACAATGATCAAGTTCCAATACAACCAAGCAAAAGAAAAGATTAACTAACCAATTTGCCGTGTGAAACGTAAGTAAGGCACATAATTTGAGCAGGAATTTTTCATAATAACCTACAGGAGTTTGTTAAATCAAAGCCAGGTCGATGCTTGTAGCAGCTTTTTTACAACATCCAGAAGTCTGTGAGATACGTTTGAATTAAACCGGTCCAACTCGGTAACAGAGTATGGCTTACGCAGAAGTACTTAGGGTATGCTTGGCTAACATAAATTGCCTCAAGCACCCGCCAGTGCGCTTTTAAACTTGGTAAATCAGTCTAAATTGAAGTAAACTAACGTTATCTGCAACGCAGCTAGAAACTGCTTTCTTGGCCGTGAACTGCATTTATTGAAACTGCGAGCAGCATCACAGTGTCTCATTTATGGCATTCTGATTAGAAAGTTATCATCATTATGATCTAACTGACGGGCACTGTTTGTCCAACGCTAGCCTAAACAGTGTCTCTGACCACTGATCAGAAAATTACCTTCTATCTATTATTTTCTCTTAGAATCATATAAAACAATAATTTTAAGTTTCCTACAGTAGAACATGCAACAAACGTATGTGTAGTAAAGGGAGGCGACTGGAGACAGAGCGAAAGTGCGTATTCTACGCTCCAAGCTTTGTAAGCACATTCGATTTGACGCAGTATACGCAATGGTGTATAGTCGAACACATTTTTTGCTCTGAATGTCCAAAAACCGACATATTTGATCGATAAATAAACATTATTAGCTTCCTCAGTCTCTTTAAAGTTTCAGAAAGGCAATAATACCATCGCAATACATTAAGTTTAATGTAAAAGTTATTTTTAATGCATTTTAAATCCACTATACCTTCATTTCTTCCATCATCTGTTTTACTATATATAACTTTCGAAGACCAGCTTCCGGTTCCGGATCCGATTTAAATGGACGGTTCCGGTTATTCCCTGCCACGTATACATATGTAATATATGCTATTTTGGTTACGTATAAGGGCATATTTAAGCGGTCATATCTAGTTGTAAAATATACCAGTCATGCTTAAAAATGAACACTCACGATTATAAATAACCAAATTTTTGAACAGTACAATTAAAAAACCCTTATAAGAGTGGGTAATTTCACGCTACGATGACCTTTTGGTCGGGGGGGGGGGGTAAAACTGGATATTTTGGCCAGTAGCACATAAACGTGCAGGGAACTGGTAAAAATGTTATTTACGCTAGGAAGCCGCATTACTTAGCTAGTTCAAACAAAAAGAATTTTCGGCTTCACGCACGCCGTAAGAGGCTGCACATCCACATAGGTCCCAAATTGACAAAAATCGTAATGACTAATTTTACGACCTCTTTTTTCGGGTAGTGTCGTGGCTCCGTGTTCGAAGTTATGGCCCAAATTCTTTTCTATGCAGGATTAGTCAGGTCTACACAACATTTTTAATTGCACGATTTTCAAATCTACTCCAATCATGGAGAGTGATAGCTGTCGATATGGCATGAACCCCAGTTTTACCCCCCCCCCCGACCAAATTCTTTTTTTTGGTCATTGCTCGTTACTTATGCATGGTACATAAACGTTGTTCATATATCATACCGGTCCCCTGGGTGCCTTTTGAAAAAATATTAACCCAGGTGCTTGCTGTTACATACCCCAGCGCTAGGGTCAAAAGGTCGATTTTAGCACATTTGATTACCCCCCCCCCGACCGTTGCTAGTTAGGGGTATGGTGGAGTCAGTAGAAGTCAATTAATTTGTCTGTTATGGTTCTTTCCAATCACGAAGCGAATGGTGAAACGACCTGAGCTCTCTCTCGTTCCCGACCTGTTGATCTCAGGCTTTTACCCACCCCCGACCACCACCAAAATGTGGAAAAATCGAAGATATGATGTTATTTCGAGGAAATTTCACGCTTTTGGTTCATAACACATTGTGGCAATACATTTGGACGACATATGTCGCAAAATTATTTTTTGAAAAAATTCTAAATTTACCCCCCCGACCATGGTCTCAGGCATGTACACTGGCAGTTGACATGGGCTGCCATTTTGTACCCTCATTGTGGAAATTGTGGTATAGAATATCTTACATACCGTTTTCAAGTTAACTAT
Organism: Trileptium ribeirensis; assembly: GCA_030248225.1. Lineage (NCBI taxonomy): Eukaryota > Metazoa > Nematoda > Enoplea > Enoplida > Thoracostomopsidae > Trileptium > Trileptium ribeirensis. Next base: position 55,540 of record JASANE010001626.1, read on the forward strand.
GCTGGTTAAACACGGTCGAATTGGCCATTTCACATTTTTAACCCCCCCCCCCGCCAAATTTTACCCCTTCCCGACCACCAGCTACTTCCGACATTCTAACATATCTGGCAAAGGGTATGTTTTGAAGTTTTTTGCATAACACTTCCCTCAGGCTAAACTATCGATATAAATAGCTACCGTTTATGGCCGCTTCGTTTCCATTTAATAACCGGTATAAATCGGCACCCCCGTGTTTTAAAAGTGTTAAATTTGACCCAAGAATAAGAATAAAAAGCTTAATTTTTGATATACGGAGTTCCGCATAACGTCATTTTGACCGCGCTGACTGGCTGCACGAGATAAGACCACAAAATCGAGGTTAGATGCAACCTGGAGCATACCAGAGGCCATTTTATGGTACCTTGCTGAGCAGCAGGGGGTGGTATTTGGGAAGCCATGGCATAAAAACGGTTAAAAAATTTACTATATCGACCTCAAATTAGCGATCCTTGACGTTTTTTGATCATAGGGTGTAAAAATGAAGATAATCGGAGCCAAAAAAGACATTAGTCATTTTTTCTGGGGCAAAAGGACATCGTAGCGTGAAATGACCCGAGTATCAACGTTGCGCAGTCGCGCGACACAGGAATCGCCTTGAAAAATGGAGACCAGAATCAGCTCTACAACTTTGCCTACCAAGACGTTTTTGTGGAACCACTCCCTATAACGCTGTGGGCCCGAATGTCGTTGCCAAAAATAGCGTCGAGCAGTTACCAAAAATAGCGATTTTTCAATTTTCGGCATGTTATTGCGTGTTTTACTTACAATGATAGTCTATTAGGTTATCAAACACGCTGGGTCTGATGGTTTTGTTATCTAGAGTCTAACTTTACTATGTTATACCTTTCATAGGGTTTTGAGGGTCCTACGGTCGACGAACCCGATTTTCGAAATGTAGTCCATTTTCATTTGTTTGGTTATGTATCGCGTGAGCTTCAATAATGGTTTGTATAGGTATGTCTTAATGCTGAATACAATGATTTTGTTATCTAGTATCTGCGATGCATATTTCATGACTTTTCAACGGGTTTAGGATCAATGAGCCCGATTTTCAGATTATAGTCTGTCTTCAGTTATTTGGTTATGCATTACGTACAGGTGACCAAGAATTGTCTATATAGGTTTTCCGGTAAGCTGAAAACGATAGTTTGGTTATCTAGCGCCCAGCACGAGTATCTTATGCCTTTTCAGACGTTTCCTTGTGTTTAGGGGCAATGAACCCGATTTCCAGAAAACCGTCGATTTTCAGTGGTTCGGTACATAGCATCAGAAATATTCTATATAGAGGTTTTTCGGCAAGTTGAATACAATGATTTGGTTATCTATTGTCCACAATGCATTTTCATGTCTTTTCAATGGGTTTAGGCTCAATGAACCGGATTTCCCGAATATAGTCTGTCTTCAGTTGTTTGGTTATGCATTGCGTACAGGTCACCAAGAATTGTTTATATAAGTTGAATACGATGGTTTGCTTATCTAGAGTCCACCGCGAGTATCTTGTGCATTTTCAGACGTTTTCAGCAGGCTTAGGGTAAATGAACCCGATTTGCAGAAAACAGTCGGTCTCCAGTAGTTTGGTACATGGCATCAAAAATAGTTTATTATAGAAGTTTTTAGGGTATGCTCAATACAATGATTTTGTTATCTGAAGTTCAGCTGCATATTTCTTGCCTTTTCAATGCGTTTAAGGTCAATGGACTCGATTTCCAGAATATAGTCTGTCTTCAGTTGTTTCGATACGCAATGCGTACAGGTCATCAAGAATTGTCTATATAGGTTTGCCGGTAGGCTGAATTAGATTGGTTATCTAGAAACTAGCACTATTACTTGATGTGTTATCAATTGTTTTCGACGAGATTAGAGTCGACGAAGTTTTTGCATTTTCAATGAATTCATTGGTCAGGATGTTTTAGGTTGGTATATACATCAAACTCAGCCTGTTACATGTGATTAAATAAAATAACCTATAAATGTAACCACACTCGCTCCGTTTCAGTCTCGCTTGCTAGTTACTAATATATATTTCACCTGACACAAAAAATTTTCAGTAGAAGGGTTTACGGTAAAGCTAAATATATTGAAGGAAACACCAGTACTATGAATTTTGAGACGACAGTAATATTATTGGGTACCTCGGCCATTAGCCCTCACGAACACAATGCCGAACAAATAGTCAGTCCGTCCTCCAGAGATTGTAGGTTAGAAGGGGTTTGTGAGGTACGGTACTGGGCCTCGATCCGTTTATATATTTATATTGTGAAAACAAATGAAACCCAACTGGAAACTTGAATCAAGCAAATATGCATATTTTTTATGTGTGGAAACAAAATTTGGCTCTCGTGATTTTCTAGTCAGTTTCAATTTTCTTTCAGCCGATTGCGGCATCGGTATTTTCGATGTGGCAAAAATGCCGATACCGATATTGTGAACATTGGCCGATACCGATAGTCGGTCAAGCCCCAAGAAAAATCCCTGATTCTCAATTCGCTGAGTATTTTGCCAGAGGGTATGAGCCAGGGGGCCTGGTTCAGATCTGGGAGGCGCCGAATTTTGCCAGTTTGAGCTGGGGCCCCTGGCTTAAACTGATAGTCAAAATTTCCAACATTCTTTTTCAGCGAGAAACGCTAAAATTGTTATTAAATACCTCACAAACGGTGCAAAACGCCTTCATTGAGGTGAAAACCAACTTTTCAAACCATTTTTCTAATAAGTCAAATTACTAACAAGCCTAATCGAAGCTAGTCAAATTTTCAACTTCGGAAAGAGATTTTTGTAAAAATGTCGACAATTTTTCATGTCATCTTGGGGTGTTTTTACTGGAATAAGCCAAAGATTTTGCCAGGAGGCTAGGACCCAAAATTTAGCCCGGAGCCCCAACTGGGGCACCCATTTTTTGACAGAGGGCACCAAAAATGCTATGGAGCCCTTCCCAAAGCCACTTTGGGGAACATAAAATATGAGATTAATACCTTATACTTATGACTCCTTTGTAGCTGGCGTTCAAAAATAATAAAAAATGTTTATCTTAAAAATAGTCACAATCAGTTACTGTCACCTAATGACTGGCATCGTGGGCTCGTTTTGCGTTGCAAAGCCTGTGTCGAGACATGGTCTGCGACACAATGGTACCTGTATGACCAGATTAGGCAAAGAACATGTGAAAACCAGTTTTTCGTCATTTTGCCGCAGAAGATGAAGTCGAAGCTCATAATGACCAAATAAAGGGCACATCGTCAGCACTTTTGTTATCCAACCTAAAAATTTCACCGAAATCCGTCCGTCCAACAACAACATATGAGTGACACCGACAGACAAAAAAGAAATTTTCACTATCTTTACCCATAACTCTCTAACTAGAAACTCTGCTCTCTCCTCCCGCTCGGTTTCAATTAACGCTAGTATTCAAATGTTACAATTTTTATATCACTGCACACAAACGTTATTTTTAAACACAAATCCGCACGTTAGCTCATTCATTGGCATATTTACTCTAAATATAATAAATTATTGACTTACTCGCGAATTTTTGTTGCAGTTGAATACGAAACTACGTCGTCAAAAAATTTGGCCGTCAAATCCTGAGACGAAGCGAGAACGTTGCGTTGAAGAAAATTTCGCAAATTTTGCTAAAAAGATCATGGGTGGAATGAATAAATACAATAAAAATCCTCTATTCGAAAACCAAACTACTAGACATGGACGTGGTTAAATTTTATAGTATGTAATTAACGTGTATGCCACACCAAAGAGTGGACACGGACCGGGCATGATCGCTATGAATTCAAGCATGAAATGTTAGCTATGCTGGTTTTTGCGTGATATTTAAAATTGTGCGAAAATGGCCCGACCCTAAAGACCACCCACAGCCCCGTAATGACATGGTGCAGCAACAACGGTCTCCGACTGTAATACCATCGTATTCAGTGTGCTGGAAAACCTGTATAAAGGGCTGTTTTGACGCTCGCACACCGCAATAACATGCTACAAAAGCAAAAAATGTGTTCTGTGTGAATAAATAGTCAGACTTTTAAATCATCCCATATATCTCCTTAAAGGATATGATACAGCAACAACAGCTCTCCGAAAGCAATACCGTCGTATTCAAGGTATTTCAAATCCTATATAAAAAATTTGACGTTCCCCACTCCCGCAATACAACACCATAAAAGTAAAAGTCTTATGTGGGAATAGGTCTTCAGACCTTAAGGCCGCCATATCACACTATAAAGGCATCATACAGCAAACACACGTCTCCGCGGCAATTATACCGTTGTCTTCAGCGTTCTCGAAAATTTAACGATTGCGGAACGGTCGTACCCTGCAATAACATGACAGAAAGCAAAAATTGGTGCCACGTAAAAATGCATCTACGTACCCTATTTGGGTTGACATACTATTTTTCTGTAGCCTTGATGAGCCGATTTCGCTGCGAAACCTCTATGTCATAGTTCGCGAAAGAAATATACCCGGCTGGCCAAATTTCACAAAGTGTGACCCTTGACCATTTTGGGCCCACTTTGACCCGGAAGACATGGACGGAGGGTTTAGCGTCTAATGAAAGTACACAAATAGGCTGAATTTGTAATCAAATAAAAAATTTGCGAATATCCGTCCATGCGGTGATAAATTATGATCTGCACAGATGGACAAACAAAAACTTTTTTACGATTCTTGACGGTTCCAAAACTATAGGAAGAATCTCATCTCACTCCACTCTCTCGGTTTCAATTAATTACATTACTGAGCATAATAGTCCATTCCCCCAACAAAAGTATTTTTATAATCAACATTGAAATCTAACAATAGCAAATTACATATTATTTTATGTTTCACTTGTATGCTTGATTGCGGTTAATCAGCGTAAGACTCTAAAATCACAAAATTTAGGCAAACATTTTTATAAGTATACTATAATAGTAAGTAATATATTAATATCAAATAAAATAGTAATAATTATTAAATTATTTTTAACTTGCAGCTATCAGAAGCGTTACCGCAGTTTCTCTAACACCACCATAATATTTGTTTTAACGCGGTATAACATAACGAAGCATGAAGTTCGATAATTATTATGAAGAGTCGATGCAATTTGTTTCTACTGAAGAGTGCGCCACTCTCCAGTTTTCGGTTAATCACAGTACGCTGCGAGCAATTTCCAAAACCATACCCGCTACAGGAACAAATACTTGTACTATTTACGAACTTCAAGCTCAAAATGTTCCCAAGTTCAAGAATACGCCATCAAGTTTCAAAGATTATTGCATGCTCCCACTAAAAATAATTACTTCTACGCTATTCAGCCAAGTGTTTCCTTTGTAAAATTGCTCCAGTGACACACAAAGGCCTTCAGCGCAAACTTGAACGGGAAACGAAATTGACGATAGCGCTTCATCGTACGCACGGCGAAATTGAATCAGCAACTCATCTTCGTCACCATCTGAAACCATAGTATGAATTAGTGTCCCAATGAATAACTTAATAAAAAAGTTACATAAGCTATATCGACATAACCCACAAAATACTAATCAATGCCTAGACCATGTGAGAAGTAGTTTGAAGATCATTTCAGGCTGGAAGCTTTTTGCGATTGGCATATTTACACTCGAACGCAAGCGCCGTATTGGTTTGCCCATATTCAACACCAACTCAGGCTGGCCCAGTGCAGTCGTCATCTAGGTCTGGCTAGTCCTAAGTAAAGGGGGGCGGTCGGGGGCCCCCGGCATTTTCGGCTGCCCCCCTCCCCCGCTCAAAGCCCGCTGCTCAGAAAAATAAACGTCTAAACGCGATAAAATCCGGCAAAAAAAATTGGCCCCTGGCAAAATCTGGCACCCCCTACAGGTGACCGGTTATAATTTGCGAGGTTTGGACTAGCCAATAGATAGCTAAAGTTTAGTTGAAAGATGGTAAAATTTTTGACTATTTTGTACGAAAACGAGATTCCTTATGCGCACATAGCGCAGCACAAGGTGTATTTAAAATAATGATAGCAGCGCGTATAACGTGATAAATAAACGTATTAGCCCATCAAACACCTACAGTAGGAAAATCACTAATTCATCTAAAATTTAGAAATTTTTACATTTTTCGGTTTTTCAACTTGAAATCGAAATCGGCTGCTCCAAGAATTTCAGATTCAATACAAAAACATTTTCAGATTACTTACAAAAAGATAACAAGCCAATTATAAAAATTTACAAATTTTCAGTTAATAATAATACTATCAAATTAATAGCATTAGCATAATAATGGACATAATTTTAATGTTACAACTCCATTTCGTAATGAACGGCTACGGAATCGCTTAATACTTTTAAAAACTATTCATTCAAAACGATAAAGATAAACCAATTCGTTCAACCAGCTGACGCTGCTGTACACTTTACTGGTCCCACCGGTGACAAAGGTTATTCGTGACAGAAACGAGGAAACACAAATACAACACAGTAACGATGGCCATAAATTACGTCTAGTAGTTATTTCAGGACAAGCAGCATTGTTAATAGCTGAACCATACGTCAGGAGATATCCATATTTAACGGTTAAAACAAGAAAATTTCTGACAATTATTTTTACTTACGTCTCTATCGTAACGAAAATGTGTTTAAAGCTGTTGTGTACGCTCACACTCGACCATATTGAGAAATGTCATGAAGAACCTCTGCGGTTGAAAACACGCACATAGTCAGCGGGATCTAGACTCCACATTACCACCGTACGGACATATACGCTATGCCCCGAAATCCAAAATTAACAGACAAGCTGACGCTCTATAACAACTGGCAGTGCGAATTGCGGAGCAGAAACCCAAAGAAACTGATGAATAGGAATTTGATAAGGCCAGGTTGGCTGCTGCCGAATACAACGCTAATAACTGTGAGAGATTTGAGAAAGCTGCTAGAAAATAAAGTTAATTTGACGGTTTCCCGGGATGGCTTTGAGTGCCGCCTGATCTTAACAACTAAAAGACATGTAAGTTGGCAAATATTTTCATCATCCGCAAACTGTTCGTTGTTCCCTGCGCAGATACAGGCGGCACATGTGGCAGTCTCTGTGTTTTGTTCGGTGATGGTAATAAGACGGACGTTTGCAAAGGTTTTCGTCAGTAAGTGTAAAAAAACGGACGTAACAACGTTCGTTTATAAATGAACGTTACAACGTTCGTTTGAGTTTACGTTCGTTCATAAACAACCGCGAAAAAACCGTTCTAACATACGCTAATAATTTTGCTTACGTTTGCAACCTAACGTTTTATCGTGTTCATTTTTAAGCACTTATTTTTATCCGTGACTTGCATATTGGATGGAAGCTGCTCAGTTTTCAGTCAAAATATTTCTAATCAAAGCCTATACCGCTGTTTTGTGAGCCGCTCAATATTCACAAATTTAAGCATTGATGCTAGCGAACAACATATATTCGAGCCGTTTTGCCCGTGATCTGTTGTGCGGCCTTAAATGTGTCATTTGTAATAGGGCAAAATTATAAGTTGGTTAACATTTTAAAATTATCTAATTAACGTGCTGCTCGCGTCTGAAAAGTATGCCTCCAAATTAAAAACCCTACGTTTTCAACTAGAAGCTATATAGTCTTTATATTTTGAAATAGCAAAATTTTCCTGAACACGCTCAAATCCACGTTTGGCAGAAACGGCTTGAGGATAAAAAGTTAACTGGAGTTTCACGAAATAGCCACTAACGCTACAAAAATAACCACTTTGCCTCTCTGTGTTGCGCATAAATTATTCATCACTGATGTGATGGAGCTTTATTTCAATTTGACGCGTAATATTGGTGCAATTTGTCATAGTATCAATTGCTTTTGTGAGTAAAAATGAATGATTAATTATGATGTAATAACTTACGCAGCAAAGGCAAGAAACTAACCAAAATTCCAAATTTTGAGCGAGCTGGGACCAGCGTTCTTTTTATTTGTAGCGCGACATCTAAGGCCTGATCCTAACTTTAGTTGCTGGGAAACTGTGGATTGTTTGTTTTCCTGAGATATACCGTCCGCTGAGGTAGAAGCGTTACCGTGTAGTGTTTTGTTGCTGACTGCAGCGAGCGATGACGAATCTAAACTTACAGACTATAAAAGAAACTGTGTAAACGTAACCTCTGTAGCCGGCCTCACGTGATCATGTTCACATCAGACGATTCTTCAACAAATTTTCAAAACAAAAATTACGCTAATATTAACAATATGGCACGTGGTACATTATGCAATATCTCATTCATTTGGCTTTCAAAACGGCACGTGGAACAATATTCAATATCCCATTCATTTGGCTTTATTAAATCTTTCTCCAACAAACAAATATTAAGTCATAAAATCTGGAAATCAACTTAAAAACCAAAAGTCACCACAAGGATTACGCTTCACATAAACCAAATTTTCCGGCAAATCGATTTTATTAGATAACCGTTTGGCAAACGCACCAGGGATTCCGGGTTGGGTCACGTCGGATATTCTTTTCAACAGTGCTTGTTCAATTCATTATTATTTGGCTTCACATTCAATCGTTCTTCATATCAAATCAAGTAGGCATGTATTTGTATGAATGACTTTTTTTGAAACGCCCAAAATTTAGTTTTATGGTCCTGCTTCATTATTACACCACGGCTAATATGATACAAAACGACGATAGTTCTACAATTATTTTAGTTAAAGAAATCTAGGAAAAAGTTGGCGATTATATAGCTAATTTACGCCCTAAAAATTTAAACGAGGCTTAGTCAAGACAATACTTAATGACATAATGAATGTGCCGCCATAAAAACATAGCCAACCATCCTGACAATCCTTCGGGGGCGCTGATGGCACGACTGAACTAAAATATTGAGCTTGTGCACTCCAGCGAGAGTATTATAATTATGTCAGTTAAAGAAATCTATGAACAGGTTGGCAATTATATAGCTAATTGACGTCCTAAAAATCCTCCCGAGGCTTAGTTAAGAAAATACTTAATGACATAATGCATCTGCCGAAAGTAAAACATGACCAACCTTCCTGACAATCCTTCGCGGACGCTGATGTCACGGCTGAGCCTAAATTTTGAGCCTGTGAACTCCGGCGAACGAGTGTCAGTGTTCGCGATGAAAACTGTCTATTAAATTTTTGGCTATCCATTTTGCCACCACCGGTTTGGTCTGCTTTGCCACTGAGTCGTGACGTTGTACGATCCGCTGACCGTCGATGGCCCTCGCGCATATTGTTGTGCACCGTATTTGAGTTCGACATGGTCGTGGTAGCTCGCGACGGCCCAAATACAGCAGATCCAGATAAACATGATACTGAAACAATAACAACGATAATTATTGCCTTATGCGTTTGCAACAAGAAATTAATATACATAATAATTTTTGCGAAGTTTCTCCTTATTTTATAAAGTATAACTATATAGCAGGGAATAACCGAAACCGTCCATTTACACCGGATCCGGGACCTGGTCTTCGAAATTTATATATATAATAAAACAGATGAAGGAAGAAATGAAGGTATAGTGGATTTAAAATGCATTAAAAATGACTTTTACATTAAACTTATTGTATTGCGATGGCATTATTGCCTTTCTGAAACTTTAAAGAGACTTAGGCAGCTAATAATTTTTATTTATCGATCAATATGTCGATTTTTGGTCACCCAGAACAAAAAATGCCTTCCACTATACACCATTGCGTATACTGCGCCAAATTGAATGTGCGTACCACACGTGGAGCGTAGAATACACTTTCGCTCTGTCTCCAGTCGCCTCCCTTTACTACACATACGTTTGTTTCTGTATGAAACTTGAAATTATTAGTTTATAATATATATATTAATAGTTTATGATTCTAATAGAAGAAATAGATAGAAGATAATTTTCTGATCAGTGGTCAGAGGCATTGTTAATGCTAGCGTTGGAGAAACATTGCCCGTCAGTTAGATGATAAATATGATTATTTTCTAATCAGAATGCTATGAATGAGACAAACTGTGATGCTGCACGCACAGTTTCAACAAATACAGTTCATTGCCAAGAGAGCACTTTCTGGCTGCGTTGCAGAAAACGTTACTTTACTTCAATTTAGGCTGGTGCTTCTACTTCAATTCTATTTACCAAGTTTACAAGCGCACAGGCTCGTGCTTGACGCAATTTATGTTAGCAAAGCATACGCTAAGTACTTCTATGTAAGCCATACTCTGTTACCGAGTTGGACCGGTTTAATTCGAATATACCCCACAGACTTATGAATGTGCAAATTAGCTGCTGCAAGCATCGACCTGGCATTGATTTGTTAACAAACTCCTGCAAATTATTATGAAAAATTCCTTCTGAAATTATGTGCCCTACTTACGTTTCACATAGTAAACTGTTTAGTTAATCTTTTCTTTTGCTTGGTTATATTGGAGCTTGGTATGTTTGGATCACAGATGAAGCAAAAATGTGGAAAATTTCAAACCAGAATTCCGGTTCCGGTATGGTTTTTGCCCTTTGCCGGAACCGCAACCGTAACACGATTTTCGCCGGAACAGGAACCGAAATTCCGGTTACTCCCTGCTATATAGACTTTTCAGTTTCTCAAAAACCTAAAAACAATTCGAAACTTTCACAGAAATGTTGTTAATGCGTCAATTGAATATGCCGGAGCCTGAAGATTTTGCACACGGTTCTATAAACGGGGACCATCTATGTATACCGCACACTTCTTAACTCATTAGTTTCCACACAAGTAATTTTATTTACGTATGGCAAACGAAATATTTCTCACACAAGTAAGCAGTAATTGCTTATCCCTGACAAAAGTAAATATTCAGTAATACGCCTGAACATTAAATTACTTGTGTGGAAACTCATGAGATAAAGAATGTGCGGCATACATAGAAGCTAAGCGTTAATAGAACCATGTGCAAAATGTTCAGGCTCCGGTATATTCAGTTGACGCACTCCTTATCTCGCGAGTTTCCACAAAAGTAATTTTAATTATAGCAAACAAAATGTTACCGCGCAAGTAAGCAGTAATTGCGACTCCCTGACAAAAGTAAATGTTCAGTAATACGCCGGAACATTATCACTGTCAGAAAACCGAAACGCTGAAACTGCTCATAATGTCGGCGTCAAGGGCGGACGCAGAGGGATTCTTTAATCGGATTCCCTACAGAAACATGCATAGGTGGCCTCAGGTACGTCGGCTGAACGGGCTAAATGGTATCGGTATGGGTAGGCCATGAGAGTAATCATGCCTTATTCCAGAATGTTGTCATAAGAGTCACCCACCCTGCCCTAAAATAGAAGGATCACCCACCCCCCCACTACGAAATTCTGGATCCGACACTGGGAGGCCATTACGAGACCAGAATAAGTGCTATTTTCAGATGGAATAAAAATACCCATTACACCAAACAGCTCTCCTCCTTGGGACCACAAATTGGGTATTCCTAAATTAGTTTATATTGATATTATATATTTTATTTGTATTATTTTGGCTTGCGATCTTAGTGGTTCTTTGGTATCAGTAGCTCATGTAGTGCAAACCACTGCGGTCCGTATGTTACAGTTAGGGATTTAGGAACATTAAAATCGTCATTGGTAGCATATCAAAATTTCCGTTACTGATACCATTAACTGAAATATTTATTACACAGTGGATTCTGTTTCTACTTCAGGTATTTTGACTTTCCAGACGACAGCTAATATTTTATTTAAGAACTTAGTCGCAGGTAAAAGATTCCAGACAGAACTACAAACACTAAAATGCTTTCCAGAAACATTACTATTATTCTAAGCCTGCAACATCGATTTTCAAAATATCAGGCCAACCTACTTTAGCTGCGCTACATATACTACAAGTCTGTACTGGACCAAATAGAATGTTAATTTCATATATAAACGTTTCTCCATCAAGTTTCTTAAATCGTAGCTGTTTGAAATAACGCCCCTTTCAATGAATGTATTTTCATGAATACGACTGGGTGTTATACTCAAAAACTAAATCCGAACAAGAGACATTAGCGATGGGCAGGTATATGGTTACCATATCCAGAAATACAGGTGACATTGTGACATAAATCGGATAGTCAGGATATCCGGACACCCGATCTCGCAGATAATATCTGATATCCTTGACCATCGCTAGACGCCATAAGCTATAATATTTCTAAGTCACGCAAAGCATTATCAACAATTCTTGCTAGGTACCATAGATACTATAGCCACAGCTAACTGTATCAAAATAGAGTTTTCACGTCGAAACATCTGCAGTCACGACATAGTTCGCTTAGTTTATACACAGTGATTTCCTCCACCCAGGTTGCTGTCAGCTTCCGTTAATGTAGCCCATTATAAAATACCTTCACTACATGTAGAAGTACCAGAACCAGAATTTCTCAGGATTATTCGGTGACGAATGGTCTCTGCAGTGCGTTGAACATGAGAATTTTGCTGCGATTCCGACGTGGAGACGTTACAAACTCCATCACCACTAATGTTGTTATCGTGGCTGTCGCTATAAATTTTTTCTTCAATCTGCAGACATATCATATCTTTGAGAGCGTCGACAATTGGCAGAAGCTTTTTGCGAAATTCAGGCTTGCGTGATGTTCTAGAACACGTCATGTTTACAGCGATGTATTTGTTGATGTTGAAACAGTTGTAAAACATTTATAACGCTAAAACCAGTTTTAAACATTTATACAAGTTAGAAAAAATTCCTGACATGGGAATTGGAAAGGTACTACTGTGCAACCTTGTTCAATTTTTATGTTTGTTATAAATTGAAAAATACTTTTTCAGTCATAACAATACCCTTCGTTATTTCACTCACTAAATATCGACTAGGGTTTTGTCTCATGGCCAAGAAAGTGAATTCTGAGTGTATATAAAAGTTAGGAAAATACTTACATTTCGTTAAAGTCGAAGACTCAAATAGTGATATAGAGCTTTGCTTTCTGAACAAAATGAGCCCAATCTTAGCCGAATCGCTAAAGTGGTTGAGAAGATATGGCCAATTTGGTGTTTTCGGAGTCCCAAGGCCCATTTACCACCCATGTTACCCCAACCCTGCTCGACATGTGAAGTCAATAGCAATATAGCTATATAGATCTTCGCTGCCTGAACAGAATGAGCCCAATCTCAGCCGAATCGCTCTGGATGCTAAAGAGATATAACTAATTTCGTATTTTCGGTGGTTCCAAAGATCCATTTTAACCCAAGCCTGCAGCGTCGTAGGTAACCTCGGCAACAACAACATCTACATAGCTTTATAGAACTAAACTTTCTGAACAAAATAGCCCAAATCCGGCCAGATAACACCGGTGGTTGTCAAAATATGACTCATAACGCATTTTGGTGGGATCCCTAGGGCCCTATCTAGGCCCTTTCGGACCTCCTTTTGAGGGGGAAGGTGTTGGAATCGGTTATTGCGTTTAACTAAAGGGCACAAATAGAGATTCCGAGCTTTCCAATGAGGTATCGCACGACCAGATCTGCCTATCAGAAGTTGAGTTATGCATGTCACATGAAAAAACCCTCAAACAGAATAACAAGCAAAACACTGAACCCCTTACGGTTTATTGCTAAAAGTATTCGTTCAAGCCCTTTCTTTTTTCGCTCACTCGAAAACAAGCAAGGCGCTGAACCCCCTTCTGACTTACTTTTCAATATTTTCGCTCACTATATAGATATGATAAAGAAGTTTTCATTCACTAAAATATTAAGAATAAGATGACCGTTAGTCCGAGCTAAAATATTGAACGTTCAGTCGGAAGGGGGTTCAGCGCTTTGCTTATTTTCGATATTTTATTCAGAGAAATAAGAAAGGGCTTCAGCGATTAGTTTGAACAATAAACCGTAACGGGTAGAGTATTTTGCTTGCTTTCATTACTTTATTGAGTGAAATAACAAAGGACATTGTTATGACTGAAAAAGCATTTTTTCAGTATATAACAAACTTATAAGAAATTTAACAAAGTTGCAATAACCAGGGTTCCCTTTTCCAATTCCCACTTCTAACCTGTGTTTTTTGAGATTTAGCGAAATACACAGGAGGACACGAATTCGAAACGATGAAGATCACTCAAACCCTGTAAATCGTGAAAAATGAACAAAATCGATCCAAAGTGCCAAAAACGCGCAAGGTCATGTTGAACACGAGAATAGTTTTCCTCTTAGAATAAAAATTATTTTTGTTTAATTTGTGCCATTATACCCATACAGCTAACAAAAATATTTTGTTTAGTTGGCAAGATTTCGGTTCAAGCAAAATATAACGTCAAAAAACGAATTTGGAGTCAATTATGGGTAAAATTTGACCAGTTTTCGGGCCATAACTTGGCTCACCTTGGAATATCGAAAAACAAAGAAGTGCCGCACCAAGACTGGTTTAGGACCGCGACTGGTACCACATTTCAACACCATCAGACAATAACTTTGACAAAAGGAGATAACATCGTGCTTGATAAAAAACGAGAAAAAGAAAAATCTAGAGACTAATTTTTGAAATCTACGGTTTTTCGGTATCTCAGGAACCGGTGACTAGATCCGATCGTAATAGGTACCGTTCGACTCCTTTCCACGAGCACTATATCACCAAAATCAAACATGTAAACCTACTTGCTGGGTAACTAGGTCCAAAATACCTATTTGAAACCTGCTTCATAGTTACAGCACTATATGTAATGCCTTCTCGGGCAGCCTCGACGAACCAGGGGTTCATTGCTTCTCTCTGAGAAGTCACAATATAAATCTAAATTGAAATTTTACAGTCACACTACAGCCAGCTCAAGAAGTTTGCTGTGACTGCATAGCTAGTAATTACGTTGCCAAGGCAGCAGAAATTAACAACACAAGTTTATAGTATCAGACAAACAGTAAGTATTGCACTATAATTATCATGTTGTGTGATTATTTATGCTTAACAGATAAATAGCACGTCAATTGGTCGTACTGCGGTATCAATGTATTTCGATAGTGTATTTTTAAGTAAATAGCATTTAACACGTTTGTTTTAAGATCACCATCTAATATGTCTCACATCGGCGCAACGAACAGCATCCGCCAGAAATGACTGCTGCTCGCTTGATGATTGCTCACAGCTCGAAATATCAACAGTGCCCGCTCTGTGTTCTTCTGAAGCGTACGTTATGTTATATGTTAAACCAAAATAAAACACAACCGGTTCTAAAACCAAAAGATACAAAATATTTCGATTCTGAGTGTAGTGGTTGAAACGAACGAAGCGTAGAATTCTTATAAGCCGTTTTTATAGTGGTGGTGGTGAAATTTGACAATGTTTTTATGGGTTTTCTAGCCTGGTTCACATAGCTCAACTTTGGCTAGGCAAGTTGCAAGGTCATTTGAAAGCTTGAAACCTCTATATTACAAAAATCACGTAATTGTGCAGATATCTGTTAGAGTAACTTTGTACAGCAAATAACCCTCTATAACATTGCTCTGCTAGACTGCACTTTTAGGAGCTTGGTTTGGGTCAAAATAAATTTTAATAGGCCCATGAGACCCAACATACACGAAAGCAACAATGTCCCTGTTTACTAGCTGTCCACTAGCTATTTACTGGCCTATCCACAGTAGGGGGTGGCTGGGGGGACCCCCGCACACTTTCCAAATCCCCCATATTCGTGAGATTTTCCCCCATGTCCGTTTCCCCCCACTCAGCCGAAACTCCCATGTTCAACTAATCCCAAAAATTTTTTATGTCTGAAAATTTATGTTTTTTGTTTGCAAATTGTTTTTTAAACATTAATTACCACTAGTGAGTGGTGAGAACAATCCTCCGAAGTCTGTTGTAGAAAGCACACACAAACAAAGCCTACACACAGTACGCAGGTGCAGCATTATATAAACCGTGAGTGATGAATCATAGTTACGCCCGCCTCTTTTGATAGCCAACGTATACAGTAGACAAAACATCATACACCGAGTACAAAAACAATGAACTAACAATTTAATAATTCAATAAAACCCTAAATTGACCGTGAAAAGAACGTTAAAGAATTCAAACCGACACTTGAGAAAAATATCATTTTTAATACCAAGTATGAAGCAGAGTCTGTTGTAGAAAGCACACACAAACAAAGCCTACACACAGTACGCAGGTGCAGCATTATATAAACCGTGAGTGATGAATCATAGTTACGCCCGCCTCTTTTGATAGCCAACGTATACAGTAGACAAAACATCATACACCGAGTACAAAAACAATGAACTAACAATTTAATAATTCAATAAAACCCTAAATTGACCGTGAAAAGAACGTTAAAGAATTCAAACCGACACTTGAGAAAAATCTCATTTTTAATACCAAGTATGAAGCAGACGTGTGAAAAATATTTGCACACAATATTTTTGACACTCGCAATGAGCTTGTTGGCCCAGAAAACCCCATATAAGACACTAAAAGCAACAAAAACACACATTTAGGTGCATTTCCCACGACTTTTCACCAAATATGAAATTTGGCGCCAACTATAAGCTTATAGACTCCAGATTGGGAAGTAGTTGAAAAACTTGTTATGTATCATTGGAACGCTCTGGTAAAGCTACATGGAATAGGCCTATTAGTTTGCGGATATCTCGTTTATTTATCGAGAAAAGTCGCAAAAACTGGAGGGGTGCCCGAAAAATGGGCCAAAATGACGTCATTTTGCCCCATAACTTTTCCTACGGGAAAAATTCAAAAATCGGGTTCCGTAACTACACCTAAATCGACCATTGCGGTTCGAATGAGTTATCTTGCATCAATATCCGCCCAACCGTGATCGAGATCCAGGTGCGACAGACACACACAGACAGGACCTCCTGAACCCCCCTCCAGAGCCAAAAATTGAAAATTCTCGTTCCACTCGCTCGCTCATTCCACTCGAATTCAACTATTCATAATATCACCCACTTTTAATTTCCCCCCGCGAATGAACATGGGGGCCCCCGAAGTTCCCCCCACTTTTCGGAGGGCTGTGGACAGGCCAGATTTAAGTATGTTTTGGTCTTATTTTGTAAAGCGTTTCATCTTCTATGTAGCTGCAAATGGTATGCTACATAGTATTGTTATTTCACCTGTAGGGTTGGGCAAAAATGAGCCCACGAGATCCAAAGTTCACGAGAACTAGTAATGCCTCGGCAACCACAAGAGTTATGTAAGTGTTGTTAGTTTCGTTTTGTAGAGCAATACATCCTCTATTATATCTGGACATCGTATGCTGTGCGATTGTGATTATTACGCTGTACGAGACTGGGCCAATATGTGTTTTTGACTGGGTATATGTGACCAAAAATTCATTAAAACGATAGACGCTCCATGTAGATGCACATTATGAGTCCTTAAATACTCAATAAGCGAATATCCCCAATTACTCAAGCAGCATGGATGATACTCGTCTCATTTTATAAGCTGATGCTCAATATAGCTATCGCTAATTGCATACTAAACGCTCAGCAGTCGCCGCAGTTACAATCTATTCGATGAATATTCTAAATGATATTTTTCTATTCTTATCAGGTTGAACATGTTCGATTTGAACATATACACATAAGCTCTCTGAATGGATCAAACAACTGCTACAAAAAACCTCCTGGCGTTGTTTTCTAATTATTAATAGTTCTTAGTGGGTTAAGGGGACAAATCCTACGGTAAATATATTTGTCTTAGTTTTACAGGGCATTTTGTTGAAGTTAAATTTTGTTCCTTACATGCAAATAAACTGATTACTGTACACATGGAAATGTATGTTTGGACCTGCAAAAAATATAGAAAATTTAACCGGAAATCTGATTCCAGCGCAACTTTTGTCTTTTGTCGGAGCCTCAACCAGAACACGATTTTCGCTGGATCTAGATCCTGAATCCCAGTAATTACAGGCAGAATACACATGTGCAAAAGGCACCTGCAAGAATCTCAAGTTTGCAAAAACGGCATGATTAAATCACTCGATATAATTTCACTTAGACAATAAAAAATATTTACTCATCAAGAACGGTTATCAGCTGATCCTTAAGTGTCGAATAAAGAAGCTGCCGCGGCGACACAGTTCCTAACCCACTTGCAGGCATAATATCACAGTTATCACGGCCAGAATTGACGTCTCTAACTGATCCACCCGATGAAACAGCTGATATAGTTGAGTCGACCGACAAATCTTCGAAATCACAATGTCCGCATTCCACCTGAATTTTGCTAACCCTGGGAGCACTTTCGTGTTTCGATTCACCATTGTTCACAAGAAGTTGTCCACCTGCTTCAGTTTCCCCAAAATCAATAGGTCCTTTCACGCTTCCATTACTACGCTGCCGCTCAATACCACCGGGAAATAGCGTAACAGAATCTTCACCGCAACTGAGTACCCCAAGATTACTGAAGTCAGTTCTAGTACTTTCTTCGTTGTTTGTGACTACGCTAGACCGGCGATTTAACGTACGTTTAGCACGCCGATCACGCAATGATAGTGTAATCTTCTTAGGAGTTGTTGGCAGTTCAGGTTCCTCGTCGTCCAGACAACTGTCCTGGGAATATTTGGATTTAGCTGAAGCAAAAAAACACACAAAAATAGAAATTAGTCGTAAAAAAGCATCATACTTATGATGCCTTAAGTAACGGCATGATAAACTCATAAGAAAGCTCAATAACACGGGTAACATTGCGGCCAACATGCAACATATACTTGATAGGCTTCAGCGCCAATGGGCACGCCTTTGGATCCGGAAGCAACCGCTCTACAGACAGAGTTATAAATGACTGATATCGTTGCAGCTATAAAGCAATGTTATATTGAAAATTGGAATACCGCCTATACTGAATGTCACAAAACCTAAAACTTAACTGTAAGACAGAAAACAACCCATGGCCAAATTTGTGACCACAGACGAAAATCTTTGGTAAATAAGGTTCCCTAACAGTGGAACTTAACAGCTGGAGACGGTGTGCTACAGCCATTCTAAACGACCACACCATCGTATTAAACGTATCGAAAAACTTATACAAAGCGTTCTAAATTTTCTGAAAGCGATGTATAACCAAACAACTAAAGGCAGACAATATCCAGGAAATCGGGTTTGACCCTAACCCCTCTGAAGACGCATGAAGCGTGTTGAACTCTCGATAAACAAACCATTGTATTCAGCTGACTAAAAAACTGTAATTCTATAGACCATTCTTGATGTCTTGCACGCAATATTTAACCAAACAAATGAAAACAGGCTACTTAATAGAATCAGATTTCATCGATTGCAAAAGCCTAGAAACCCCTGAAAAGATATAGTTTGACTCTATAACCTATTCAGCGTGCCTGATAACCAAAGACTCGTTGAGGCACAAACGCACATAACATGCCGAGATGTGGAAAATCTATATTTCTAACGAACGATTCGGGTACAGAGCGATCTAGGGAGTTGTCCCGCAGAAGCATAATATTCAGTAACGTTGTAGGTATCAACAGTTTGATTCCGACCGGTGGCCTGCTATTTCAGTATGATGTTTCCATAACTAGTGCCGCTATCGAGATTGCAGAGCGTAGTGAAGTACACCACCGCCTTTTTCGTGCACAGCCAATCAGCTCTCGATAGCATACGTCCATATGCTATATGTGACGGTGCCATACTCCCACACCCACTCATCCCCACGGAACCATGGGTCGTACAACAAAATTAAAACCGTTATTAATTGAGAAATTAATGCGTTTGCCATGCCCGAAAAAACCACAAGTGTAACTTTTCAGTCGCCTTTTCATGGACTGCGAAGCACCAATGACCTGATTTGACCAAAACCATTTGGATCAGGAAGATAGAATCGGAGCTAAACGGCACACCATCATCATTATCGAAGAAAATAATTTTATCAGAAACCATCCATCCGCAGATGAGTTATGAGTTACGCCGACACACAAAAATTTCATGATTTTCCCTCACGTGCTCATTAGAAAAACTTAGCTCGCTCCGTGTAGGCATGTTTGATTTTTGTCACTCGGTGAAATAACAAAAACAATTTGTTAATGTACACCTTAAGTATTTTGTATAAAAGACAGAAATAATGTTAATCAGTAAGTTAAAAATAAATGTCAATTTCTTAATTTTTTTGATAACGTTATTGATAATGAATTCGCCAACACAAACGTTGACACGGCAGTCATGATGTTCAGCTTTAACAATATTTTGCTAACACATGTTGAGTTTTTACATTTAATAAATAATTCGGCGAGTTAAATATTGAACCAAAGTGTTATACTTTAAATTATTATTTCACACATTTAGGGGTTCGAGATACACGATATACGAAAATAATTACTGAAGGATACACCTCTCTGTATGACTATGTGCAAACTTACTGAGAATCTATATTCAAAATAAATTTAGAATGTTAATTTTCAAAAAAAATTAAATTAATTTACTGTTGAATCAACACAAATGGCACAAGTCGCCGGTCATCGAATGCTTGAATTTCGCCCTGCATCGCAATATATTCTGGGTCAAAAATCAGAAATAATGAAAAACCCAATGTCGCAAAAAAGCAATGAATGAATTCGATCTGAGATAACTGGCCTGTCCACAGCCCTCCGAAAAGTGGAGGGGGGGAAACTTCGGGGGGCCCCCATGTTCATTCTCGGGGGAAATTTCAAAGTGGGGGGGGGTAAATTTTGCTTAAAAATACAAAATATTTCCATATTTTCATGCATTTTTACCACTGTGAACGTACTTTCAAGCTAAAAAACAATATTTTAGCATTATATATAGTGGTAATTAATGTTTAAAAAACAATTTGCAAACAAAGGACATAAATTTTCAGACATAAAAAATTTTTGGGAATTAGTTGAACATGGGGGTTTCGGCCGAGTGGGGGGGACGGACATGGGGGAAAATCTCACGAACATGGGGGGATTTGGAAAGTGGGGGGGGTCCCCCCACCCCCACTGTGGACAGGCCAGGATAATACTACAACATATTTTCATCAGTAAACCTTAACTTTCTGCAATAAAAATTCCTATACTAATATTGTAAGTTCATATACTTATTCAATAAAATAAAGATTTAATTTAGAGTAAATATTTGTTATAAAGCAATTAAATTGAGTAGGACTTAAATATATATGTATCTACTGGAAGTGTAAAAATATCACAAGCTATCATTTTCAAAATAAAACTATTCTGTAAATTAACAATACTGGGCTCTCCAAATTGGGGGTGGGGGTCTGGCTTTTTTCGGTCTCCCCTGGTTCAATACAGGTGCCCCCAGTTCGCGCCCCCTGGCAAAAGTTTGGGCTCCCCCGGTTCGTTGCAGCTAGGCAAATTTTTTTGTTTCCAATTGGTCCAAAGTATGTAAAATTTGATCAAAATTTGTACTAAAATTGCGTTTTGAAGCCAAAAATTTCGCAGATTTTGTTAAAATTTGCTTCAAAATCACTTTTTCTCTTCATCAAAAGCGTTTTGGCAGTGTTTCTGACACGATTTTTTACCATTTTTCTTTTGGCAAAATGCCCCCTGGCAAAATCACCCCCCCCCCGGTTCGGAACCAGGGGGCCCCTGGTTCATGCCCCCTGGCAAAATTTTCAGCGAATGGAGAGCCCAGCAATACATAGTACATTTTAGCAGAACCTATTCAAAACTGTGCAGGTAGTATAGTATTAGATTTTAAAATTTCATCCCACATCGCAAGATATGCGCAACCAAGAATAAAAAATACGCAACGTCTTCACCAACAAGAAGTAAATTTTTTTAAATTTAACTTCGACAATTTCATGTTTGACACGTAAGTAAGTATATTTGAAGATAGACTCACCACTAGAAAATACTGTAAACGTCTAAAAATCAAATTCCAGTTTTAGGTCCATAACTCAAAGCAGATTTTAGACCAAAAAAATCGGGCCTCATTACCAAAAAGAAAATTTTTTTATAATTTTGGCTATTGGAAATCCAGAGGGTGTGTCTGAGGGTCACATGGGCCCAACTAGCGTTTTCCACTAGCAACGCAGCGTTTGGCTAAAATACAGTCTATCACCTCTGAATTTGCACAAGCTATAACCTATCCCGCAATACCTTTTCCTGTCATTATTTTTGATTTTCTCCCAGGTCATAAAACAATTCACGTCTAAGTACTAAGATAAAATAAGACCACGTGCTCGAAAGACGCGATGCCCATATTTAGATTTATCCACGGACATTTTTATAATTAAGTCAGTGACTCTATGTTGCTTCTTACTTCAACCACTACGTCTACGATGCAAGCTATTAACATCAGCGGTCGTATTAAGTAATAAAGGATAAAAACTAGTTGAGAATTAAGATAAAATTTTGCATCTGCAAAAGATTCCGTTCCCGATTTTTCCCAGAAAAGACCATTCTTCTATGGTTTTCAGATGGTAACTCGGTCTGGACAAAAATCTTATTTAAAATTTTAATAAGATATAACGATGAATGGAGATACGTGTGTGGTAAACTTAATATAAACCAATTAAACCCACATTCTGTCGGATTACGACCAACCACGGTAAAAAATTCTCGCGAAACAATACTGTTATATATAGTATCTTCTCGGCTGCCTCGAACCATGCTTTGAACGCTTCTCTTCGCAAAGCCTCATGTATTTCTATAATAATTTTATTACATAAATGCAAAAATAAAAATCGCCAGATTTAAAAAATTTCAAGGAGTTAACCATCAAAAAGTTTGGTAATAATTGTCTATTAACTGAATGAAACTTACCAGGACTGGTAACTGTATTTTCATAAGTCTGTTTGATATGGTCGCTAATTTTTCGTAGAAATCCACTATATGATGCCAGCTTCTCCTCCGGAGGATGAATCAAAGACGAAGTTAATTTTTCAGGCGTAATAACAACTAGGTCGTTAGCAGTATTTAGGCCGTCATCATGCTGAGCAGGTAAAGCATCAGCGAACACGTTTTCGATTGTAGTCGGCGACGTCGTTTCGATAACGCCGTTATCATACACAGACTTTCCGTCATATGATTCGCTGACATCCGCAGTTTTCCATGCAACATGCTGCAATAGCTCAGTTGGTCGGTTAGGAGCTGGCACAGTCATTTTTTCCACAATACTATTTACACTAACGTCAACATCGAAAACCGGTTCTCTTTTCTGAGTTGTTACATCTTTAGAGAGAAATACCCCGTCCAGCCGCAACGTATCTTCACTGTGCCCTACGCTACCATTTACGGATTTCTCTGTGTCTGCAACAGCCCCACATATTGCAAATGGTTCCGATATTTCCAACTTAACTTCAAGCAAAGATTTTAATTGTTCTATTAATAAATCAATTTCAACATCTCGCGATAAAATAACAAGCACTGACGATACATCCGGATCCCACGGTGAAGTAGGTGACGAACAGCAACCACGAATGCGCAAGATGCCAAACTGTAGGATTTGAGCAAAGCCATGACACAACACTAACTAAAACCATAAGTACATACAATGCATGAATATAAAAAGGATAGAAACAGGGTTAAAGAGGCAACAAATATGTTGAGACTTTCCAATATTAAACAGAAACCATGTTTCAAGCTACATAATATATTCGTGAAGAATTAACAAGTCTCACCTACCCAGATATTCAAAACATATATGGTTGTTTCCAATGATTTTGAAACAAAGTGTGTTACTTGGCAATGAAGCGGAGCGAGCGCAGAATGAAGTCTCCTCAGATAGCCATAAATATTGTTAAAAGAATTCTTTTTTTTACCTCAAGCATAACAACTCTTCACCGAATCGACGAATTTTCGCAATTTTTATAATAGGTCTAATAGAATATAATAAATTGTACACCTAGCTTTGTGCTTATGCTGCTTAGTTTAATGATTATCGTGCATAAATTTTCACAAAAAGATACTAATCGTGAGGGGGAAAAGGTGGAGAAAGCGGTGGCTTATTGATTTTGATTATTTGATGCCTCTAAATATTCCAATGACCCTTGCATGACCCAAAGTTGGTCGACAAATAGAAACAACCGTGGAAAATTCATCGAGAGTCATAACTTTGCCATAATATATTATATCACAGCTACTGTTATCAATTAAGAACCAAAACTTTAAAAATACCACCAAAAGGGACAAATTTTTAAAAATTTTGACAAATTAAGTTTTTTGCTTGTTCTAGGAAAACGATGGGCTTGTAGGTATAACAGCAAAGTTGTAACTCATTCGAGAACTACAACTTTGCTATGAATTTTTGTCAGAGCATCCGTTTTCGAGCCAAAGTTTAAAAAATACCTCCCAAAAAGTAAAATTTTCAAAATTTTTACAAGGTACATAGGTCTCGTACTTGTGTGTGTCTGAACTAATAAATTTTATTATTCCATAGGATTAATTAAACCATTAAACTCGTTGATTTGTTTCGAACCACCATTCGGTATGTTTCCAGAGCTGCAGGACAGCTAAATTTGCTAATTTTTTTAACCAAAAAATAAGCACAGGCTGATGTAGAGGATTAAAATGGCCTATAGGTTTATAAGGTTGCTGAATATTATAAAAGCAATGTATTTGGTTTACTTCTTACTGGTTGCTCTAGCAAATATTCACTCTATATGGCTCTTAAAATTTTTAATCTCTTAATGATAAATTTTCGTGTTTTAAATCATTCAAGAAAGACATAAAAGGTCCTAAGTTTCGTCTTTAATGTTTTGTTATGTAATTTAAATAAAACATTGCCGGCGTGTAATTGTTCTTGGAGGATATTAAAGGGACTCAGGGAGCCGAATTTGTAACGATAAAATGGTCAATAAACGCAGAGTAGACATACTCGCTCCGTTCCCATTCGCTTTGACAGCTACTATTTGATATTTCGTTAATACTTTTAATTATTCAGCTAAGAAAGCAAATAAGTTTGACGTCGCTCTTCCATAAATATTTACAGTAGATTTTCATAAAAACACAATAAACGTTAAACAATAAATTTATGAAACGCAACATGTGGAAAACTGAATCAATTTACGCAATAATTCCTGCAAAACAAAATGTGCGGAAAACTTCTGCGTCTCTATAATTATAATCCTCAACAGGTTCGCTTGTGTGCAAATTCTAAGACATTCATTCGTTTTACTGAATAACAAGCAAAAATTCACAAGGCTTCCTTCAGATTCTGGCAATTATATGGGCGTCGAAGTCACGCAGACCCCCCCGTACTTAAAGAGATAACAAATTCAATAACATGTACACAGACGTATAGTATATACAAGTTAAAAAATTGTCTGAACGGTAATTGGAAAAACGACCCCCTGGTTATGCGACCTTTGAAAACTGTATTTGTAAAAAATCAGCTATAAAACATTTTGTTCGATTTTCATAACTTTGTTGTAAACTTAAAAATGCTTTTTCAGTCATAAGAATTCCCTTCGTTATTCCACTCGCTGAAATATCGAAAACAAGCAAAACATTGAACCCCTTACAGCTTATTGTTCAAACTATTCGCGCAAATCCATTTTTATTTCACTCATTAACCCTTCGAGGACTGAGGGGGTTTAATGGACCCCGGTGGATAGTTTTTAGGTGTAAAATCTGCATGTCTTTATCTTATATAAAATCCGCATAATATATGATCTGTATTCAAAGCGGAAAAACAGTTGAAAGTGTATATTTGGAATCATATTTTGATAATACAGCTATATTTGTCTTTTAATATGGTTTTTGTGATTCAATGGTGCACCTGCGCTTGGCAGCAAAGGTTAGTCCACGCAACGTTTCTGAATCTTGGAAATTTTCAAACATGTCGCCCAGATCAAACATTCGCAAACCAACAATGGTGATGCCAGTGAACAGCAACATATGTGGTGTTGCTTAATACGTTATATGGTTTTCATGTATCCTTTAATTTGAGACATTAGGACGAAAAACACTAATAGGGGTCCATCGGACCCCTTATTCTCCCGCGTTGCTTGAAAAAGCTCAGTCCTCCAAGGGTTAATATCAAAAAAAGCAAAGCGCCGAACCCCATTCCAACTTACTGTCCAATTTTTAGCTCAAATCATATATATGATATAGCTGTTTTTACTCACTAAAATATTAAAAAACGATATTTCCTCAAACTGTAACGTATGTAGGTAAAATAGGTCACACTAGAGTATGATGATACTAAGGCAATATTTAAGTACACACTACGATTTATTGCATAAACTTTTCAAAACAAATTAGATTTCAGGTTTACATACAGTCATAACCAAGTTTATTGTGTTTACGTTTAATATTTCTTACATAGTATAGGGGGATTTATTTATAAGCTGTAGTGATTCGTTCGAATAATATATTAGTATAGTAGTAAAATTTAGTATTCTGGCACTTTTAATTATATATGCTTTATGTTAAATGGACGAATACAGGATTAGTTAAGATGGTCATAGCGGGTAAAGGGGCTTACTAGCACCAATTGATCTGATAACATAAAGTTCAGTGGCAAAGTGTATTATCACAGTTACACATTCCGCACTCATAATGCAACGTTTGTTCTAAGTACGTTTACAGTGGAATCTTGTTCGTTTGAAGATTTCCGCGACAAAATTTACTAAAAATAATGTTAAATCCACCACACAAGCTCACATAGGAAGAGGTTCTTTTAGTACATAAATTTTCGGCGTTTATAACTGCCGGTTCACTAGCATGTTTGAAACAAATGCTCTAAATATTTAAATCCGGCCACAATCATAAATCACAACCAAGCTAGGAATTTTGGACTTAGAATTTGGGGGATTATCCAAATTGTACAAGATACCTTTTTCAAAATGCCAATCCAAATTTGACCAGTTTTTGGCCATACTCCAGACAGAGGCAATATGTCTTAGATCTGTCAAGTTTCAGCACTATTAATGTCTGAGACACGTCGATTTTTACCAATATTAAAACCATGAGACAATATCGTTGGCACGTTAGTGCTCGATGGAAAAAGATAAAAAGCGATATCTAATGACTAATTTCTAAAATCATCGCTTCACCGATATCTCAAGAACCGGCGACCGGATCAAGTCGTACTACGCATCGTTCGAGTCTTCTCCACAATTCCTATCTCAAATTCACCCATGTAACCCTACTTAATGAATAACTAGGTCCGAAAAACCTATTTGTAAAGCTTCATTAGAGCTACAACCCCTATATAGTATCTTCTTGGGAAGCCTCGTCGAACCAGGGGTTCTGACTTCTCTCCATGAAGCCACAATACTAATATTTACAATTGAAAATTTATTATAAATTTGAAATTTATTTAATAGCGCTAAAACCGAAATCGATCGATGTTTTGTTTAATCGAAATCGAAACTGATTGAAAATTCGTTTAATCTAAATCCAAGGAAATGTCCATCAATTCTGTCGATTGTTTTAGCCTTCTGGACGTGACTGCATATTGTACATTATTTATATAGTTTATAGCACCGTACAGTTTGTATCTTTACACAGTTGCACGCGTCAGTATTACTGCATTTTATGATTTAAAAGCGGTGCAAAATGCTGTAAAAGTGTGTCTCACGTTTTTCGGAGAATTAAAAGGGAAACTTTCGACATAAAAAGTTATCAATGGGCGTAAGCGACAGGACACGAGTGGCCTGCGTATTACGGGAACACCAGCAGTTAGGGTCGCTTGTTTCTCATTTGGCTCTGAGGACGCACGGAAACTTACGTAATCACCGTCTCGTTCGTACTCGCTGTCGCAGGGGTTTCCATCTTCGTCGACGGGTGGGTTATAAACAACTTTCAATACCCACTTGCTATTTGTGTTGT
Organism: Trileptium ribeirensis; assembly: GCA_030248225.1. NCBI lineage: Eukaryota > Metazoa > Nematoda > Enoplea > Enoplida > Thoracostomopsidae > Trileptium > Trileptium ribeirensis. Next base: position 83,266 of record JASANE010001626.1, read on the forward strand.
TTTCAAAATGATCGGCCGTCTGACGACTGATGTTTAAAACTATTTTGACCTAAAATAATGAAAAATCAACAAGCAAAAAATCTGAAAGCCGTAGTATAATATTCTTATTCGATCTATCAATTTGACAACACAACGACAATGAGGTGCGCCATAACAGTGAGTTCGCACTGCAGTATTGATATCGTTGCAACTGTCAGCACAAAACTAGAGTATTTGAGCAGTAAAAACAGTGTGTAATCATATGAGAACTAGCAAAAACTGGCCAAGAAAAACACACAATGAGAAGATTGGGTGATATCAGTATTTATACAATAATTATACGGCTTATGTAGCACATAGAGGCTGTTTATATTTCTATGCGTAATGACGTGCATTTCTAGATGTACAGACAACTGATCGCTTTGGCCTTCCCGGTTGCTCTTGCCAATACTACGCTCTATATTATAGGTTAATCAATTAATGATACCAGATCCAATTTTCATGCAATTTACACTGAAAAAAAACTATATCAAAGCCGTGTATTAACAAACATTCCGTTCACGACTGCATCTGATAAGATGCGCTTTTCAGTGCCATAATGTGGTGTTACATCTGAACAATACTGAGGTCACACTAATGTGACTGTAACTACTAACTTCAGTTAGTTTGTATATCAATACCGCCAACAGCATACGAAATATTACATAATGTAAAAAGCTTCGAATAATTTACCATATTTTCCTTCCTTAATTTAACTATCTACTGAAAACTTACAATTTAATATACGCCAATTTCGTACAACCATAAGAAAATTTACTCTAGAAGTTTTGTAGTTTTCCAGTCCCGACATCGCAATCTTAGTTAGTTGACTGTGGATACAGAGATTGCCACCAACAATAGAATTCAATGTTGGCTGAAAATCTTGACAGGGATACGAATCAGAGGCGGAATGGGGTGTCTGGTTCCCAGCTGGGAGCACTGAATTGCGGCAGGGGGCATGAAGTGGGACCCCTAACTAAATTGGTGCTTCGAAACCTGATATTTTTCAAAACTCGGTGCTTTGAAACAAAACGTTAAAATTGATAATAAGTGGCCTCAGAAACGTTGCAAAAAGAACTCTTAAACCAAATTTTACTTAATCTAATCAGATTTTTAACTTCGAAAAGAAATTATAGCAAGATTTTTTCTAAGTTTTTATGTCAACTGAGGTGCTTTCAGTAGAAAGAGCATTGCGAGGAGTAGCCCAACATTTTGCCAAGGAATACCCATTTTTGTGCCAGCAGGGCACCGACAAATCCTTGGCCACCACTCCCACTCAGCGCTTTCCTAGTTTACAAAAACAACGAATATTTACTGCCCAACGTTTCAAAATAGCTGATCTACACACTCAAAATTTAGTTCTTCCAGTCTAAATTAACAAGTGGAAGAATATTATGATAGCACCGAGAACCGATTTTAGGGCAGTCCTATATAGTTCCAACACCATACCTTCCTGAACGACTTCGTTTCGTCCCCATTAACAGACGATGACGTCGGTAAGAAACACTGATTATCCACGTGGCCTTCTGGATGCAAATATCCAATTGATTTAAGCATCTCGGGTACTGAAAACTAATTAAGATGTTAGTTTTGCAATCATTTAATACCAAATTTACAGGGCTTACCCTGTTTCAAAAAACTGATTATTTACGTTAAAACAGGGAAGCCCGATAAATCAAACAGCGATTTCGGTATTAAACTAAAATTAAGAGTACAGCTTGATTATAGCAGCGACGCACATCTAAACCAACGCCCAGGTTACACCAGTCTTGATGTTTCTGAAACATAATCAATGGCCATAATAGCCCCATTTCTCGGAGTCAAACATTTTCACAGATGCCATACCGCGGCATTAGTTTCTAAAAAGGGATGTCTCTATCGTCGAACATAAGCTACCGTCAGTACTCTCAAATCAGGTAAACCTGCGTGCGAAACTAGAATAAATAAATAGTTGGCCACCACTTTCAGAATACATAGCTTATGATATTCAGAAACAAAAATCTACATACATGTAAACTGGCTTGTACACAGCCCTCCGAAAAGTGAGTGGAAGTTCGGTCGCCCAGTGTTCTTTCTCGGGAGAAATTTCAAAGTGGGCGGAATAAAGTATGCTTAAAAATACTAAATATTTGTATACTGTCATGTATTTTACTGCGGTGTATGTATTGTCAAGCTATAAGACCATCATTTTAGCATTGGAAATGGTGGTAATTAATGTTTTAAAACATTTTGATTACAAAAATAAAATTTTTGGATTTAGTTGAACATTGGGGGTTTCGGCCGCGTGTGGGGCGGATTTGGGGAAAAATCTTACCAACAGGGGGATTTGAAAAGTCGGCGTCTCCCCATACCCCCCACTGTTGACACGCCATATTGCGTATATAACCGCAGCATCAGCATGTCTGGCTTCCCTATTCGTTGAAAATTTTGCTATGAGCATGAACGGGGGTGGAGTTGGTTCGGAACTGGGGCTGCAGATTTTGAAAGGGGGTGTGAACTAGGGGCACCCAACCTTAAACTGGGGGCGAAGTGGGTGTCGAAATATAAAAATTTTCAAAATTTATTGCATTTCATCGACGTAAAGTTAAAATTATTTTTAATAAATGGCCTCTGCAACGACGCAAAAACGTCTTTATTGACCAAATTTTTGCTGAAATTAACAAAATTTAACATAGAAGATGATTTTTTTTGGAGAAATTGGAGAATTTTTTAACCGGGGGAGCCAAAATTTTCCCATATGCGCCAACCAGGATGCACGCGTTTTTTCCAGGGGCATCGAAAAAGGTCAGGCCCCACTTAGAAGAAGCCAGAGTGTACCAGCATAGCATTAGCATACTATGAACATCATAATGCGTGCACAGTAGAATCATAGCAAACTGTACAAAAAAATCGTATATACCTCGTTGCCCTTCACTATCTGTGGCATACAGATCAATTTCATAGCGATAAGATTCGAGAACTGGAAATCCGGTGAAGACTTGTACATCAAACGCCTGATCCCGTGACTCCAATGATAACCATTTCTGAATTATTACAGAAAATAAATATGCACCAATATCGATCGAACGGAACACCAAAATATGTTCAATAACAATTGAACGAAAGTTATTCACTAAGAAATTAACCGTCAACTGTGATTTTTACTTAACTATGACAAGTACGTAATACTTGACAGATGTTTCAATTTCATTTCACAAATTACAGTTAACACCTTTTCGAAGGTGCTTACGTAGTTTGTTTAGTACCTGAATCGATGTATTTTTATCATATCACAGCACACATAAATTAGTTGGCTATAATCCTTAGTAGGACTCCCAGACCAAAATGTGTATGGGATACATGTCATAATATTAAACAGAGTGATTTGGGTCATTGCTTGCTAACAAAAAATTGTAGAGATTCTATTCGCTGAAGATTTTGCCAGGCGGCATAAAACGGGACCCCTGGCCGAACCAGGGCACGCATGATTTTTCTAGAAGACATGCCCTGGTGGACACTATCGGTTCAACCGGTGGGCTTCAAAATTTAAGGATTGTAAAAATTCTGCGTTTTTCGGGGAAAAGTTCAAAATCGCGTCAGAAACCAAAATTTCACTGATAGAGAGTAGAAACGAGATTTGTGCAGATTTTGACAAAATTTAAGAAATTTTTAAGTTCAGAATGGAATTTTAATAAAATATTTTTTCTATTTTTATCACCACCGAAGTGTTTGTACCGGCAGATACTGCTCGCACAGTTTCAATATATACAGTTCAGTGCAACGCAGTTTCTGGCTGCGTTGCACATTATGTTACTTTACTTCAATGTACACTGATTTACAAAGTTTACAAACACACTGCCTAGTGCTTGACGCAAGTTATATTAACCAAGATTATAGCTAAGTACTTCTAAATTATCGACACAGTTACCGAGTTGGACCGGTTTAATTCTAGCATATCTCGCAGACTTCTGAATGTGTAAAATAGCTGCTACAGGCATCGAGTTGGCTTTGTTTTGTTAACAAACACCTGCAGTGTTAAGATGAAAAATTGCTACTGAAATTATATGTCCTACTTACGTTTCAGCTTGCAATTTACAGAGTTAATCTTTTATTTTATTTGGTTGCATTGGAACTTGACCGTTATGTATATATTACATATATTTCGACTACAGATGAAGCAAAATGTGTTAAATTTTAAACAAAACTTTTAAAATGGAATTCCGGTTCCGGTATGATTTGCCTTTTGCCGGAACCGCAACCGTAACACAATTTTCTCCGGAACCGAAACGGGAATTCCGGTTACTCTCTGATACAAATGTACACATACTCAATACTGTTGCAACAAATTGATTACTGGTTGTTTAAGTTTGGATGCTAAAGCAGAGTTTAATTCAAGAAATTTACTTTGATAGGCTATATTGTCCAGATGCGCCAATTTAAATTAAAACTTGACAAACCTTGCTGGGCCAACTTGGGACTGAATACAAATTTGGGGCCTGGCTCCCAATCGTGGATGTAATTGAATAGTTGGAACTATAAGTTTTCAGGCTTGCTGAAAACTAATTTGTGGAATTTAATCTCTTTTGTACAAATCGCCTAAAATATTTGGGTCTTAAAGGTTAGCTACTCGGTCTTTACGTTAATATATAAAACTAGAGTATAAAATACTAAACAATAACAGCCGTCACCCGTGTACACTCAAGTCATGTGCGCTCACCGCGTTCGAATTCAAGCCCTCACAACTTTTTAGCCAAAGGAAAGTGCTTAGGTTAAATGTCATTTTATCGACTGTTTCCGTTGCTTATAAAAAACGTTTACTCTACGATAACCCCACGTCTCAACACTTCCCCTTGATGGCTTGGAGTGCCATACGCTCCGTATAAGCAAAAGTACATTATACAAATTTTGTACAAGAGCATGACACTAGACCATAATTATGTACTCTACCTTACCCGATGACGTGGCAGTTTTTTTGGCCTGCCTTCAAAGATTATAGACACACTAACCCTAGATCCTCTGGGACGTATGGGCTACCATTCAAGTTCCATGAGAGGATACCAGCTATTAAACCAATGAAATTCAAACAGCAGTAGGAGCCATCAGTGAACCCTAGTCCTAATCTAATCTAAATGGTTATTGGCTACATAATAGCTGGTATCCACCAAGTAATCCTGGGATTGTAGCCGATACGCCCTTGAACTCATGGTGTCAGTCTTATAGACCTTGAAACTGTCTGTTAGCGTTATGTAATGTGGCTGCAATTACCCTGCTATCGTGTTTGTGTAGTCAGCATTGCTACTAACAGATGTGTATACACTAATTACTATTAAAGCGGTGGTAACCAGAACGAGTGCGGCGGCTCTACGCTTGTGAACATTTTGTTATTCCAAGTTCAGCAAGACCATCTGTTTTGAAGTCCCACAATAGCGATTGTACGACGGCAATTATATATACTTTATCGGTAGCGCTACAGTCATTTTAATCATATATCAAAATCGTAGTTTAAACTCATTATTTCTTCCTCCAATCACGAAAAACACGAAACCTTTTGGAAACTACAAATCAAAGTTAAAAAATTACAATTTGTAGAGTACTTTTAAAGTGGTAGGACCCGAACACTTGCTTTATTTGATATATGCCATGTAAATACAATTTCTTTTATCATATTCGACAACCCCGAAAACCTGTAAACATATTCTAATGACCTACATACATTTATTTTGGCAAAATATGCCAATTTTTGGAGACAAATTTTGCCCAGCCCAGTGTTGATTTCGGACAGAAGTGCTAACTTAACGAAACCAACGTGTTTATCGGGTTGAATAACCGTGTAATCCTAATGTTTACCCCAACAAGCAAGAAAATTACTTCGTAAAAAATTTTGAAATTTCACTTTACGGGGACTTTTTTAACTGTGCCTCATATTTCGAAAACGGCTATTTGTAGTGTTAGACGACGGGATTCTGCAGTTCTTCGGTCCGAAGCCTATGGCAAGCTTATAAGCCAAACTATTGTGTGTATCAAACAGCCAAAATCAAAAAGTCTTTAATTCGTATCGGTTTTGTGAAAATTTAGGTTGAAAATTACGGAAGCAACGCGCCTACACATGGTAGTAGCGGGAGCACAATTATTACATGTAATTGCATTTCATCGAATGACAAATTGCGAATATTTATCAATCTGCTGAAGAGTTACGCGACAAACCGACGTAAAAATGAATTTTTAGCCTCAGAAAATCAGATACGCAGTTGGAAAAAAATTTTGTAAGTAGTTCAAACTAAATATGTCCGATTAGTCAGTCCAGAAATATACAGACTACTAGACGGGACCACGCTAATGTCTGAAAAATTTTCACATGTATTATCATTAATCCACGTATAATGTACGATTAAGGAGTACCCATTTTTACCAGGGGAATCTTAAAAAATAAAACAGGGAGCGTGCACCACCACTATTTACAGAGCACAGAATAGTGGCGTCACCATATTAAACTGTAAGTTAAAAATTTAAAATCAACTTTACAATTTTAAATTAATACAAATCAACTTACCTGAATAATAGAATCCTCGAACCCTCCGTTGCGACGAAATCTACTTGCCATGAGATCGGGACTGCCCACTTCACCATCCTTTAATTCCACAGAAGAAAACGAACAACAAAAATGCAAAACATAACTCAGTGGGATGTACACAAACTGTCTTTCCCTCAAATATTTGTCAGAAGCAAGATCGATACAAGACAAAACGCTGTTACGGTTATGAGCAATTGCATTTTCGACTACGTCTGCAATATCCTGCGACTCCGGTTTTTTGCAGTGACCTGAATTAGAGCCGTGAATACCAACATTCGAACATTCTGGATGATGATCACCGCTCTAAAATCAACAGTTTATCAGTACTAAAAATCAGTCGAAACAAATGGTTTAAGAACAAAGTTTCGAAGCACGAGATATCCTCTATCCACGTGAAATTATGATCAAATTATCCGTAAATATATATATAGGTTAGAGACTGTTTAGAGATGTGTTAGTGACATAAACAGTGTAATTTGTCAAAATTATAAGCTGAAATTCAACGCTACAAGTTGTAAAAGGCAAAAAAAATCCAAAGTATAAAAATCTAGACATGGTTCCCGCGGAATTCAGGGTATCATTTTCCCTGTCTCAGAGCCCAAAATACCTGGTTCAAACTGAGATTAAATCGTGGTTTGCGACTATCAGGAACCACTATAAGAGCACTCGGTACGCCAGAGGTACGTACTGAATTCTTGAGCATTATGGAACAAGCCCAATTTAAGGCGAATTTTACAGCGAATAAACCGAGATGTCTGATTTACAGTTAAAGTTATATAATTAATATCAACATTTTGATGTTCGGAGATGCATGAGCCGAAGTGTTAAAACCGGTTCCAGATATAAATGGAACCTAAAACAAAAAATAAAACCCAGTTAGACCATGAATTTCTCCTAAAAGTGCTAGTTAAATTTAATTTTAGAATTCACAACTTTTCTCTGTTGCAAAACGATAAAATTCCATGTTTTTCCCTGTAGAAATATCAGTTTTCACTGTTTCCCCTGTATTTCACTGTTGCGCGGGAACCATGTCTAGAGGTTCAAATCCCGGCAGACACGGGCATATCGGTGTCGTAACGTGCCCAACAGGTGTCTGCCCAGCAGCATCACAACCCTCATAAAAGTGTTTATTTAAAAAATCTTTAGAGCCCTGTAAAATATTTATTGCATTTTCGAACTGTAAAGTAAAGGCGCTATTTACTGCAGAGACATTTGTCATTCAAACGAACGTCGGGCACAAACTGCGAAAATTAGAACTTTCTTGAGCAAAATAAACTGACCCAGGCTTGCGAACACCGAAATTCTGTAGGCATAAAATCCAGGTGCGATATATACAATGCAGATTGCGTACGATATGCACACACAGGTTATTATATTAAGTGAAATATCACATGTTTTAACAAAAACAGAATAATTAGTATTATGGTGAAACAGATCGGGTGTGGTTTCATCTACAATTGTCATTATTTATAATCACTTTTGATCCAAACGGATCAACCCGCGCCTGCGGACCGGTCCGGATCCCAGCGGCCTGGACCGCTCCGCCCTTAATTAAGAAATAGCTACATAAATCAAATACAACTAAATCGTTACACTTACATTCTTTTAACGTATTCTTTTCATGGCAAACGTTTTTGTTTTTAAGATACACTAAGATCAAGACCAATAATAACTTCTGCCTTGCGGTTTTCAACAGAAATATTGAATTATTTATTCCAATTTATAGGAAAAGATCAATAAGCCTAGATCCCCTCCAATATGTCGAGAAGACAGAAATGTGAAACATCGATGTTTCTAGAAAAGATTCAACGAATCATGCGGCCCATGGGGTAGCCCCATAAAAAAACTATATACTGTTCCATGAAGTTATGCAACTCGGTGCTCTGATTCCAGAAAGTGATGTCCAGTTCTTTGATGTAACGTATCGCGAGACATGGATTGCAAATCACACGCACCCCACGGCCAGATTTGGTCCTTTCGACCCGGAAGATGAGGCTGAAGCTCTTAGCGTTACACCAAAAGGCAAATCTATAATCATCACTTCTGTTATTGCACACAAAAAACTTCATCGAAATCCATTTGTCCGAAAATGAATTAGGAGCTGCACACAGAGACAGAAAAAAAATTTTTAAGCGGCGCCCTAAGTGGAAACTCCAATCGCTAGTATTAACCTTTATCATATATTCAATATGAGGATTAACGTAACTAAACCTACATCAACATTTTATCAAGAAACTATAGTAATAAGTGCTACCAATCTCTTCAAACCCTTGTTCGACACCTTGAAATAGCCTTAACCCAGTAATCTTAAGAACTGACATGTCATGATGAAATATTTCGGGAGAGTACATTGCAGGTTTCAAATAAAAGTACAACAGTGCAAAAAAATCTTTGATTGACGATTGACAATGTCAAGCATAACTAATCATTACATTTATGACTTTGGAATCTCTTATCATAACAGTGTCTCTGTAAGAATATAGCTTTGTAATAGTGATGTTTCAATGAATTGTGGGCCAGATGTGTCAACAAAACCAAACGAATGAAGGACATTAGAACATTGGTATCATGGGATCTCTAAATATTTTATCTATAACTTGACTCAGAGGCGCCACATAAAAATTGGATACCACTACATGCAGATGAACTTTTTGAACAAGCAGTCATTTTTGAGCATTGAACATACAAACATCTACAATACAAATACTCCAGAAAGAATAATTTTTAAAAATTTTGACTACATAGTTTTTTGTGCGTGGCAGATAAAACATAACCTTACACGGTTACTTAACCTCGAAACCGGTCATATTTATTATCTTGACCTTGTACTGACTATGTAGCCAGTCTAATAGGAAGGTGCAGGTACCTAAACATAAGTAGATTTGACATCATAAAACAATCAAATTTTGTATTTCTTTTTATGTGTTCAACAGAATACGAACTCGAAAGCCACCAAAACTGATGGCCATAAAATTGATAATTATAAAAATGACTGCGAATATGAGAGTACATTACGGGTACTTGTATATATGTTTAAACAGTTTGCTGGATGATCGGTGAAGATAACCAGTAAAAATCTATATGCACTGAAAATAACTATCACATGGCCATCCATGCATTGCTGGAGTATTATTGTCTTTAGATAATATATTCATTTTTAAGAAGGTTCATAATGATGTTCAGTTTTATCCCATTATTGTAGCGGGGTGAGCGGAGTTTCCACTGAGTGCAGTGGGGGACATATCGTGAAAATTTGTTTTTTGTGTCTACTTCTGTCATGCATAACTCATCTTTGCATGGATGGATTTCGATTATTTTTATATTCAATAGCAAAAGTGATGACGACGTGCCCTTACTCAGCCCGACCCCATATTCGTGTCAAAATAGCAAAAACGGATAAATCTGGCCACACGGGTACCAGTCTTTGGCAACCCATATCTCGCCACAAAAGTTTCGAATCAGCTCGTCGAGATCTACCATATTAGCCGCGGGCCCGAATATGGCTTTTACACCATTTGCCAAAAATAGCGAGTTTCAAATTTCGGATTGTTGTGTGTTTTTACCTTACAACTACTGTCTATTAGGTTACCAATCATGTTGGATACGATGGAATTGCTATTTAGAGCCCAAATTGACTATATATATTACACCTGACTAAATTATATCATGAGGTTTCAACGATTTAAATGTCGGCGAACCCGATTTCCAAAATGTAGTGAGTTTTCATTCGTTTGATTTATTGCTTGCAGGGCAACAGAAATGGAATAATAGGATTTTCGGTATGTTGAATACGATCGTTTGATTATCTAGAGTACAGCACGAATGTTTCATGCCGTTCCAGATGTTTTCAATGTGTTTAGGGTCAACGAGCCAGATTGTCAGAATATAATTTTTCTTTAGTGTCTTGGTTGTATTGCGTAAAGGGTATGAAGAATGTTCTATGTAGAGGTTTTTCGGTAAACTGGATACGATGATTTAGTTATTTAAAGGCTAGCACGAATATTGCGTAGTTTTTTTGTTGTTTTCGATGGGTTTAAGGTCGACGACGTTTTAGGGCTGTCAATGGATTCAGGGTTATAGAAGTTTTAGTGCAGTATAACATCAAACATAAGACCTGTTACAAGGTAATTTCACAAAATGGACACTCGGGGATGCACGCTCGCTACGTTTCAACCTCGCTTGCGAGTTACTATTGATAATTATGGAGTTGTCTTCCATCTGGTGATAGGTGCGTCAATTCATTGTGAGAATGAGTAAAATATCAATTTTCACATTTTCCAATAACATTATTTTATGTTTGCAATGAAATACATACCTCGCCCCGTTGTGAATTATGTGAATTTTCGCTAAAGGTAACACATTTGCTCCAACACGACCGAGTAAGGTTATAGCTATTTTAAGCAAAATTACAACTGTAACACAAAATGATGTATTTTCTGAAGGCAGATTCCTGAGGGATACAATACGAAAGGAGTTATGTCCTGTTCAGCTTTTCAATCCACTTCCGAGTATTCAATCGTTAAATCTGTGAACTTCAAACATTCATGTAAAACATAGCTAGAAATTCCGTTGGAAATATTTTCTGATTACTACAGTTATTGGGTTTACATTAGGTATATAGTAGCAGATATTAATTTGGCAAGAACCCAAAGTTCTTGATAGCGGAAAGTTTCTTCATAGCGGAAAGGATAGGCGTCACGTACGAATAATACACAGATTATGATATGTTCTATACTGAGTAAAATACACTATCAAATGTATAAAATTAAAAATAAAAATGTCAATGTTTTAATTAGTGGTGCAACCTGACCAAATATTTCAGTCCGGACCATACCGCGGTCCGATACGTACCGGTCCGCACCAACTTGGTTGAAAGTTTATTTTCAGCTAAAATTTTTTGTCCAACAATGTACCAAATTTGCTGAGACTTATTATTAGATACAGCTTTGATTTACATCATGTTTAAAGAAATGTTATCGAACACATGTTAAGGAATGACAAGCTGTCATTTAGCAGCCAACATAAGATATTTGGCTCAATTTTTATTGGATGTGTTTAAAGCTACGCGTTTCCTACTATAAAGTTATCACAATCTCCGTTTTTGGGGTGTGGAGGTGGAGGGTCTGAAAGTTTCAGGTGACCCCTGTTCGTGATAACTGGCGAAATTTTGAGCTCCCCGGTCCATCGCTTCTTGCTACTACGTTTTTGTTTCCACTGGGTAAACACTCGGGCAAACGACACAAAATTTGATCGAAATTTATACTAAAATTCCGTCTTGAAATCTCGTAGATTTTATCAAAAGTTGCTTCAAAATCGCTTTATCTCTCTTTCGAAAGCATTTTAGTAGTGTTTCTGGCACAGTTTTTAACCGTTTTTTCTTGGCAACACACCCCCTGTCAAAATTAAGGGCCACCGGTTCATGCGCCTGGCAAAATTTTCAGCGAATCGAGAACGCAGTCACGGCTAATATCATTCCGTTTTTGCTATAATCGTCTGTTGCTAGGTTGTAAGGGGGCCGATTTAAACTAGTAACTCTATCGAGATTGTAGAACGTAGTGAAGATGTAGATACACCTACATTTTTTGAATGCTCAGCCAATCAGCTCTCGATAGCATACGTATATATGCTATATGTAGATACCACAAAATACCGCACAAATTAGAACAAAACTAACACCGGCAATATGTTTCCCATGTTCCAAAATTCCTGAATGCAAGCTATCAGCCTCAAAGAACATAACAGTAAAATTAGGAATTTTGGGACGATGAACCATGGCGGCGCCATACCACCGTACCCTTGAAACCATGGGTCACTGAGCAAAACCAACACCGGCAATGAGTATCCCATGCCCGAAAACCCGAAAGTGAAACTTTTCAGCCGCGCAGAATGTCAGAAAAAATTTTACGAATTTTGGGTCGAGGAGAATTGGGACACCATACCTCAAACACCATAACTCTAGAACCGGAGCCTTAATCGAAAAACAAAACAGAGGCACCGGTATTTATCATTTTACTATGAAATAAAACCAACCAGAGAAAAAATTCGAAAGTTAAGATAAAAATAACCTTGCTTCCGTGAAGAGTGCTAAACGGGGTAAAAACCCACATTTTGACCCCTGACACCGGAACCAGACCCCAAATCAAAAAACGCTCGGGGATTTACACGGTAAATCGATTACGCCGGTTCAAATGAGCCCAAGATCATAAAAATCGGTTAAGTCGTTCCTGAGTTATGGCCGATCACACACACAGACGAAATTTAAAAGATTTCACCTCTGATACACACAATCTCCACTACGTTTCAATATGTTCTAATCAAATTTTCACAGAGGAAGTGACCTTAGATGGATTAGTTGTGGAAACAATATCGCTATGATTGACGGCGTAGAAGAAAGCAAATTTAAGGTTTAGTGCCAAATCAAGGCAAATTTTGTTTAGTCTTTTATGATATGGCCCCAGCACAGTGATGAGTTCAGTCGAACAGTATAAAAATAAAAGTAATCCACTAGCGACTGAAGCAGCTACATCCATTTAAGTAAAATTCTAAAACGTGAATTCAGCTGATCTGGCACTATTCGACTCAGCTTATCGGTGCAGTTCGCATGGTATAATTTCCAATGGAGATTTAATCGATTGCAATGGTTCAAAATTTAACAGAGTTTCTTCAGTTTTGCTGAAACTTGAGAGGTGAAACCTAAAACACTAATTTTTATTACACATATAATATAATATACAGCTACATATATAAGTACTGATCCGGTTGAGCTTTGTAATGCATAATCTTTACCTTATCTACAATATGTAACGTATTAATGCTCCTCTACAGATCAATGCGGCTAGAATTAAAGCATAGTAGTTGTAGCAAGTACAGTGATATATTTGCGATCATTTTGAGACATCGCTTCCACGTGAAAAAAAAGACAAAGAATAATACTGCTAGCTTGAAAATACGCGGCCATCATGTCAATAATATAAAAAAGAGGAACATGTGGAATAAAAGTATTAAAGTAATGTTCCTAAGTGAAACTAAATTAATTACCAACGCAACGGTCTCAGTACAGTACCTTGTTACCCTACAGTGGCAATTAATTACAGCGGTGTCATTGGGAGCATTTAAAGACATAGGTTTGGCGTGAAAAAAAGACGATAAAAACAATACTATACTAGCCTGGAAATACTCAGCCATCACGTCAATAATATAAACATTCGGCATTGAATGTATCCCAAATCGGTTATTAATGCTGACTGGCTGCTGCTGGCGTTTCTTTAATAGTGACGCCGTCCAATTACACAACACGTTAAAGGCCAAGCCATGAATATTTTTTACTCGGCTGTCATCTTCGCCAGCTAATAACTGGTCTTTGGCGCTGTCATACGGGCATATCTCAGAGTAAACGCAACTGTTCCTAAAATAAAACTTATATATATACCGGCAAATTTCCATACTGGCGAATTCATGAATCGGGAAAATTACACCTGAGTGAAGTATAGTATTGATGCAATAAAGCCACCGTTTTATATATGTAAAGTTTTTTGTGCAACCGCCAATGTTTTTATGTAACCGTGAATTATGCTGTTCTGACAGTATATTATATTAAAATCTACAAATCTTTTACTACCGATCTGATTATATAATCGATACACATTTTGTTCCTTGCCAAAAATACGTAGTATATATAAAAACCTTTGCGGTTAAGATTTTGAAAACGTTCCTACAATTTTATTACACGATTATGCTACTCTAATTTATACTTATCAGTCCGTGATTAACTACAATACGCTCCAACACTATATATAAATATAACCCAAACGTACGGCAAACAACAAGCAACATCACTGAAAACAAGTACAATAACTTCGTCTAATGAATGAGTCGATAAACAGCTATCAAGGTCACTAGACAATGAGCGCGTTAGTGAAGATAACACTGCCTTTTTCGAATTTTTCGGCGTTGAATCTTTCTCCAGACCGCTACTTCGCCGAAATAGTCTAAGTTCTTGGCGAAATGCTTCCAACGACTGAACTGTTAACGGTATAAAATCTTCACTGCAGGCTCGAGAAGCATTTCCGTAAAACGAGCTGTCTCCATTGTAACCGATGATGAAGTATTTCCAAAGAAATTGTGTTTGTTGCAATTGACGCCTAAAACTTAAAACAATCTTTACGTTCAGGAACATAAAATTTCGTTTTTAGGTTCGCAGATAGAATTTCTTTGTATGCAAGTGACGAAACAAGTAATATGTTCATACTAAAGAGGTAAATATGTTGAACGCTAAAAATAAAACGACAAAACTCGCTCTCACCAGTATAGAATAGCATAAATTATGCAGAAGAGTATAAATTATGTAGTTTATGTGTAAAATAACTCGGCCTCATACGGATATTAGCAACAGTTTTATTCTATCTCGGTCTCATACTTATATCAGCTTGCGTTTTATTCAATTGTAAAATAACTGTAAAATACAACTTTCGGTGCAAAAATTTGTGATTATCAAAAATTCTTTTTATGCATCTATGCGAACTTTCGGACATTGGCCAATCTGTGCAGCACCGGATGAGATATCCAACAGGACTTAAAGCAACGTCGTTTTCGACTATGACCACAGCTAACCACCTCATAATTATTTAAAAAGCTTGACAAATTTACGGACTATCCCCACCAGACCAGTGTAGAGATAAAAACTACAAACACTGAAAATCAACAAATGTAGGTAGCGGAACAAAAATGTTAAGGCCAGTGAAGTATAGATCGGTTCCCGACACATAGCCGTGTCATGCCTGTTATATTGACACCAAGCAGTTGGTAAATACCGTGATTAGCTACATAAAATTTACTAGTAACTCTATCGAGATTACAGAACGTAGTGAAGCATAGGCATATACATCTACGAGTTTTGCGTGCACAGCCAATCAACTCTCGATAGCATACCTCGATACGCTATATATGGATATCACACAATACAGCACAAGTTAGAACAAAACAAACAGTGGCAATAAATTTCCCATGCCCCAAACACCCAAGTGCAAGCTATCAACTCCCAGAACGTAACAGTAAAATTAGAGATTTTGGGTGGATGAACCATGGCGGCGCCATACCCTCGTTCCCTTAGATCGTAGAGTAAAATCAGCACCAACAATGAGTTTGCCATACCCGACAACCCCGAAGTAAAACTTTTCAGCGGCCAGGACGTCAGAACAAATTTTCGAATTTTCGGTCGAGGAACCATCGGGGTTCCATACCTCAAACCCCATGAACCGCAGCCTTAATCGAAACACAAAAATAGACACTGGCATTTTTCATTTTACTATGAAATAAAACAAGCAGAGAAAAAATTCAAAAATTAAGATAAAAATAACCTTGCTTCCGTGAAGGGTACTAAAATGGTGTAAAACCCTTATTTTGACCTCTGATCCCGAACCATGGGGCGTCATAATTAGCATGTTTTTAACTTCCTCAAGTAGTAAATAAGCACCAGATTCACAATCACCACGGCGAGACGTAGTATATGCACCAAAATAATAGCTTTACACCAATTATTTATTGAAAAATATGCAATTTTTGTTTGAAAATGCTAAAAATAGGCTAACACGCTTAACCAATTAGGTATGTATTAACTAACTAAAGCAAATTTTTAATTTATATGCCTTGCACCTGTACGGTATTAGGCTTTTCAAACAAAAAAGTTTTTTAATCGGCCCAGTAGTTATGGAGGAGTTCAACGGACGGGCGGACAGACGGTGCCGAATTTCCCACTCTGACGAAAACAAAAACACTTCGCTTCGCTCCGCTTAATAAGAAACATATTTTGAAGAGTGGCTTTTACTTTGTATGACCCCAACACTTCGCCTTATTTGATTCATACGACAAGAATATAATATTTATATGCTTTTATTGTATTCTGCAACCCAAAAACCTATACTGGGTTCCCCAAATTGTGGGAAAGGTGCCCAGATATTCGGATTTCAAACAGGTTCCTCCAGTTTATGCCACAGGTAAATTTTGGCCTCCTACAGATGATGCCTACAGGTAATTTCCCGCGCCACTGAAAATTATTAAATGTATGTTATGATGTATTATAAAATAAGCAAAATTTTTCCTACTTTAGCTAAAATATCGCCAAATTTTCCGCTGCGGGGCTAAAAATCTCGAAAATTGTCCCTTTTTAAGTTAAGTACAATCGCAATCTGCTGCCGAATTAGACATTCATAGTTACAGTACTTTATGGCCCCCTGGGACCCCAAAGAACTGTAAGAATACACCACCACGTATTTTCAGTTCCACCCAGTTCCGACCTGGGGACCACCAGTGGTAGTTTGGAGAAACCAGCTATAGGCACATTTTATGGAATACGTAGATCGATATTGAAACAGTGGCAAAAATTGAATATTCTTGGTAGCAAAATTTACCAAATTTTTCAAGAGTAATAACCGTAATAATAAAAATGCATATAATAATAATTAAAATAAGAGTAATAATAAAAATACCGTCCCGCAGGATTAATAACCCACCCGATATGGAGTTAAAACAATGGAACTAACGTGTTTAACACTTTAAATAACCGTATATAGTCCTATCATTCACTCCCAACGAGCAAAAATTTGCTTAGTAAAATTTTCAAAATTTCGCATCGTTAAATCAAAAGTTAAAAACATAGGACAAAAACAGCTGCTCTGACAAAATAGTTGTAGCTCTCAATGAGAGCATTCAGTGTAGAGCAGGGAATAACCGGAACCGGAACCAGCAACCGGTACCGTCCATTTAAACCGGATCCGGAACCTGGTATTGCATCAAATTGAATGTGCTTACAAAGCTTGGAGCGTAGAATACACACTTTCGCTCTGTCTCCAGTCGCCTCCCTTTACTACACAACGTTTGTTACATGTTCTGTACGAAACTTGAAATTATTGGTTTA
Source organism: Trileptium ribeirensis (assembly GCA_030248225.1). Taxonomy (NCBI): domain Eukaryota; kingdom Metazoa; phylum Nematoda; class Enoplea; order Enoplida; family Thoracostomopsidae; genus Trileptium; species Trileptium ribeirensis. Next base: position 100,746 of record JASANE010001626.1, read on the forward strand.
TATATATGATTCTAAGAGAAATTAATATATAGAAAGTAATTTTCTGATCACTGGTAAGAGACACTGTTTAGGCTAGCGTTGGACAAACGGTGCCCGTCAGTTAGATGATAATGATGATAACTTTCTAATCAGAATGTTATAAATGAGACAAACTGATGCTTATCGCACAGTTTCAATAAATACAGTTCATTGCCAAGAAAGCAGTTTCTGGCTGCGTTGCAGATAACGTCATTTTTCTTCAATTTAGCCAGATTTACAAAGTGTACAAGCGCACTGGTTGGTGCTTGACGCAATTTCTGTTAGCCAAGCTTACGCTAAGTACTTCTACGCAATCCATACTCTCTTACCGAGTTGGACGGTTTAGTGTGAACACATCCCGCAGACCTCGTAATGTGTAAAATAGCTGCTACAAGCATCGACCTGGCTTTGTTTTATTAACAAACTCCTGCAGCTTAGGATGAAAAATTCCTAATGAAATTATGTGCCCAACTTACGTTTCACACGGCAAATTGCTGAGTTAATCTTTTATTTTCCTTGGTTGTATTGCAACTTGATCGTTGTATAATATATATTACATATGTTTGGATCAGAGATGAAGCAAAAATGTGGAAAATTTCAAACAAAATTTTAAACCGGAATTCCGGTTCCGATATGGTTTTTGCCCTTTCCTGGAACTGCTACCGGAACACGATTTTCACCGTAATCGGAATTCCGGTTACTCTCTGGTGTAGGGGTCTCCATTTTCGATTCGATGCCATTGGCCAGAGCTATAACCTAGAATGTTGGGTGACCCCAGCGGAAGAAAATCAAAAATCTCCAATTCGAGTCAAGTTTATGACAATTTAACTTAGGTAGAAAATTATGAGAGCACCGCAAACACAAAACTAGGTGCACAACTACATTTTGGGCTTCAAATAAAAAATTGCAAAAATCCATCAATCTGGTTACGAGTTATGCGCCAAGCAGACGAGGAAAAACAATTTATCCGCTATGAGACGATATTCCAGACACCCGTTTCAACAATTTGTTCAGTTTATTAAACGAACAGACAAGAAATGGCCGTCGTTTAACTCAATGTGCAGATACCAAACTTTTAAAAACAGCAAGCAGGTCTTCACTATTAGGGAATATGAATTTAGATAAAATAATATAAAACAAAATTGTGTCGTAAATTTGGGATCCAAGCAGCAAACGCACACGAAAAATCTAATTTCTCTGATACTAGATTGAAGGTAGTGTTTTGTAAAAGCCTCGCAGTAGCTGCGAGCGGTAATAAGCGAACAGTTTGTCTTTTTAATATTAAATGTAACATTTTAAAATTCCGTTCAATTTTGAACCGATGTGCCTAAAAGTATTCGTTAAGTATTATTTTAAAGTAATTATAAATCGAAAGATTTAGTATAAGGCATTGGCATGCTGCACGCAAACATCTTACCCAGAGATGGTTTCGTCAGAATTGTGTACACCGCCTGAGGCAACAAAATCTTTTAGCAATTTCAACATCCCGAGTTCGATGGCCGACAGTTGATTGAAACATCTAATACGGACGTTGGGTAAATTGATTATGCATAAAATTCGGTAGTATCGGTCACGGAAACTTGCTGTTTCCGCGCTCTTTCCACAATTTGAACTCATGCCGTCCAATTCTACACATAGAATTAAGCTGTCTACACCGATCACACATACATATATATAACTTTTCTGACTGCAAAATCCAAAAACACTACACCATGAATTCCAATTAGATAAATAATAAGTTACTGCATGTTATAATTCGCATATTACGCTCCATATCGCTCTTTCGCACTTTGTGTGAAAAGACTAAATTTATGAAGCAGTATTTGTCGACGTTAATTAGAATCAAACTACCAAGGTAGTATTATTACTTAATTTTTTATCTACCTAAGAGATAAGTTTCTTCAAATTTAGTTTCCAGAGTTCCGTTATAGGGCGCATAAGGCTCATGTCTGGCCGCCGATCCCTACTGGCCGGCTCGCCCATGAAATTCTGACTTTATAAATTTTTTTCAAATTTTATCCTCTAAAATGTTTATCTGCCACTAAATGTTGGCACAATTTTGGCGAACTGTGGCATTTGGTACTCGGCCAAGTCATAAAAATGGGCTCTCCAAATCGGGGTGTGCCCTGGCATTTTTCGCTTACCGCTAACTCAAAACAGGTTCCCCCGGTTCATGCCACCCGGCAAAATTTTGAGATGCCTTCGGTTCACCGCCTCATTGGCAAATTTTTTTGTTTACATTAGGTCCAAAGTACATAAAATTTGATCAAATTTTGTACTAAAATTCCTTCCTGAAGCCAAAGCTTTGCTTCAAAACCGCTTTTTCTCTCCAACAAAAGTGTTTTGGTAGTGTTTCGGACACGATTTTTAACCGTTTTTGTCTTGGCAAAATGCCCCTGGCAAAATCGGGCACGCTTGGTTTGGAACCAGGGGAGGCCAGGTTCATGCCTTCTGACTAAATTTCCAGCGAATGTAGAGCCCAGAAAAATATATGCTGGCTCGCTGTTAAGTATAATATAGTGTGATCGATGCTTCTTGTGATGTTACCCAGCGTGTATGGAATTGGACAACAACACATTCGAAGCCTTGTGGCACTGCTCATGAACATGTTTCTCATGGTGTAACATATAACCACACATATGGAGCTAAAATTATGTAGGCTTACTCTATACCATTGTTGATCGCAAACGCAAAAGCTCGAACACTGTTACGAAACCAAAGCAAGAGGCATATACTGAAGAGGGGTATTAACGGGACATAGCAATAGTTGTTTGATGGCAAAATCCCGCAAAGAATTTATCCCATAAGGGACCAAATAACTAGATTCAAAATTAAAGAATATGAAAGAACTAGGGAGTGGATTGCCCCTCTTGCAAGGACACCTGCTTCCTTGGTCCTTCTCTAGCAACGATAGGGCCTTAATATTTCTCGGTGGAAGATACTAAAGCCATGTCTTTGCACATCACGTATCGTGATTTATCGACTGGTATAGGAAACCGGTGCTACATCATTTTAGTCAACTCTACATACGAGATAAATGTGCTCTAATAGACCGTTATAAAGTATATATACTGCCAAAATAACATCACGGCCAATAACAAAGCCTAATTAACAAGGCGTTTTTATTATATTGGACTAATCATTGATAAAATTTTGAATCTTTGTTTTGGTATTTTGTTGATTTCAAAACATTTATGTTAATATTTTTAGGTTAGGCATGCCACAGGGGCTGAACGAAAAAAATTGATGAGGCCGGACAAAAAATCTGAGTGGTTATGAAAGAAAAATAAAAGCAAATGGGGTTTTTTATTGGTTGGAACGAACGAAATTCAGGTTCACCAGCGTAAGCTACTTGAATGGCATCGGTGGTAGATGGCAACGTCTTTATTAATTCACTATAATTTCATAGTTCTTTGGCTTTCTCGAATGTCAATACTTCCAAGTATTCCTTTGCTTGCCTTTCCACGCATTTTGGTTTTCAGGACTCTTAAGTTTTTCTTGTTCGTCGTCAATGCCGCCATGGACCTGTGCTCTTTCGAGTTCTTTGCGGAAATTTCTCGAAATTCTTGTCACTTGGTACGATCGCAGATTTCGAACTTCGTTCTCCATCTTGACCATAATCGCTTGACCGATTGACTTTTGTGTTGTGTTCGTCGCTTGCGGCATTTCTTTAGTCGCCACCTTGATCAGTGCTTCGATCAACTGCTGGTTCATCACCATTAATTGCTTTGGTTCTTTCGTTCTCATTTTGGTTCGTTATCCCCATTGCTGGTTGCGGTTGATGAAGTTGACATACGTACGGTGTCGCTGTTGCTAACGGTGCCCCAGGGTTGATCACAGAATTGTTTCCAATAAACGGAATTTGGTTGTCTTGCGAGGCTACCGGAGTTGTGCCGTAGTATCCGTATACTTCGTTGTGTGTTGCACCGATTGCTGTTCTTGGGTTTTGGCTCCGTATGCTCGTTGTTTGTGGCACACCGCAATTCGTTACTATGTATTGGACTTGCGTTTGATTGTACGTGTTCGCCATTTGGGTTGCACCGAACTTTGCTATTGCGTGCGATATTTGTGCTTGATGAGATGCGTTCACCGATTGACTTGCACCGATTCTTTTTTATTTGCACCGAACTGTGCTTGATTTACACAGAATCGTACTTGGTTGCCTTGCATGGCTCTCGGTTTGCACCGCATTGTATTGGATTCGTACCAATTCGTTCTTTATTTGCGTAGAATTGATCGTAATTTGATCGCAGTTTGCATTCGATCGCGTTAAATTGTGTTCAGTATGTACCAAGTTGATCGCCGCTTGTGTTAAATTGATCACCGTTTGAATTGAATCGCATTTGGTTTATATCGATTCGTTCTCTACTGACACCGAATTGATCGTAATTTGTAATGCATTGATCTTGGTTTGAGTTGAATCTCATTTGATTTGTATCGATTTGTTCTTTGCTGACACCGAATTGATTCCAAGTTGCTCCGTATTGGTCTTGATTTACGTTGTACTGCTCGGGGTTTACGTTGAATTGTTTACGATTTACGCCAATTCGTTCTTTATTTGATCCGACTTGTTCTTGACTTGCACCGAATTGGGTTTGGTTCGCACCAATTTGATCACCGCTTGCGCTAAATTGGTCTCGGTTTGTATTTAGTCGTGCTTGATTTATGTCGGTTCTTTCTTTGTTTGCGCCGAACTGTCCGTACTTTGCGTCGTATTGGTCTCAGTTTGTGCTATGTCGCGTTTGGTTTGCACGGTCTTGATTTTGATTTGCACCGATCGAATCGTAATTTGCATCCGATTGCGCTCGATTTGAGTTAAATAGCATTTGGTTTGCATCAATTCGTTCTTTATTTGTATCGAATTGATTATAGTTCGTATAGAGGTGGTGGCCGTTGCGTTGAGTTGCATTTGATTTGTATTTGTTCGGATTTGATTTGCACCAATTTGGTTTTAGTTTGCATCGAATTAATTTGGGTTAGCACCGAATTGGTTTAGGTTTGCACCGGATTGGTTTGGGTTTACACCACGCTCATTTAAGTTTGCGCTGATTTGGTTGCGGTTTATACCAATTTGATTGTGGTTTACACCGATTGTCTGCTCGTCTTCGTTAGTCGTTTTCCGTTGCTGTTGTTGTTGAATCTCGACTGTGCTTCATTCACCGTTGGTTATTTATTGATCATCGATTGTAATTATCGGATGTTCTTGCTCCGATTCTTTGTTCGGCGCCATAAGTGGTTGGCCTAAGCCATATGGCTGGTAGTATTTCTCGCCTTGGATTATAATCGTTGATCGTTTTCTATTAGTTTTAGAATTTGAACAGGCTTATGTAAAAACGTCCTGATTATGTGGTTTACTAATTCCTATTATAATATAATTAATTTATATTTTGGCTTGTGCCTTGTTTAGGACAAGGGATTAAATTTTCGTTTCGAAAATCTGACCACTTTTATTTCATTACGTTTCCCCACTTTTACACAACCTCGTGGTCAGCATGTTATATTTTACGACTTTGGAAGTGGTTAGGGGTTGATAGGGGAATTTTATAACGGCTATCGGTTATTAAAGTGGGACAGGATTCGTCTTCAGAAAAGATAATTGTCCAACAAAGCCGGCAATGAAAACGTTTTTTACAAACTTGATAAACAAATTTATATATATATATATGTTCATTTATAATAAAGCACGTTCTTTTGTATCGAAGTTTAGCTCATACCTGGCGCTTTTTCCAATAATTTAGCCGTGATCTTTTATTCCGTTTAAGCCACTCAATAACTCAGTTCATTTGGCTCTCGTTTATCTATTATTAATTACTATTAAGAGCTAGGTACAACTAATTCTAGTAGCCTGTTGTAAGGTCGATGTAATTGTCCCCGGATGGCTGACAACTACACGAGTATTTATATAATTACCGAAGCTTAATTCTTTAGAATTACGCTAATCAGCAGCCCCCAAATGGCTGACCACCGCATTAACTTTAATGCTAGCGATTAAAAGTTAGGGTAGTTAATACTTTGATTACACCTCTTGTGAGTTCATACAGCAGACCCCCGGATGGCTGGCCACTGCAGGGTCATTTAACTACCTTAGGTTAGTTACTTAGAATTATTGTTACTACGGCCGTTATGTTAACGTTCCTGTTCCCGGATGGCTGACGCGATACGCAATTATAAAAACTGTCAAGTAGTGGCAAGCTACTATCCAGTTTTTTTCTCAAGATCTTTGGCCCTCGGCTGGCTGGCCAAAGCGGCAATAAGATGGGTCAACTAGCTATATGGATGTCCGAAACTTCGCCCCTTACTCACCCGGTCTACTCAAGATTAGCAATACTTGTTAAGTCGCTTCAGCAATCCTTATTGCCACAGTTACCACAGTTTTGCTACTACCCCGGACCCACTTAGTCTACTCACCCTGGTAGATCTCACTCAGCGCTTTAGGGCAATTTGTAAATATTGCTAATTATTAATAGTTAATAAGCCATTAACAGTACTGTTAAATATCTAACACTAGAGTTTTTAATTAGGAAGATTAATATAAACAAGTAAAGGCCAAGTACTTTTTAATTATACCTACGTGTGTAGTTCTGAGCCAAGATTAGGTTAATTCTTTAACCAAGAAGTTTGAACGTAAAACTTGAGCAGCACTGGCCTTTCCAGGTACTACTATATCCTCCAAATAACAAACGCACCGATTAAAATTCAAGACCCGTAAACAATAAGCTAAGCTATCAAAATAGAGTAGCTATGTCGGCAAAAATAATTAAATTTAGTTAAAATAACAACAGGTAATCGCCATAGCATTATTCTTTATGCGTTACTATATTTCGAAACTATGAACACTCAAGCACGAGTGCAATTCTTTGTGCTATATTCGCATTGTAAATTAAAATCCGTATTAGACTGCTAATTGAAAATCTAAGACAGCAACTTTCAGACTAGTAAACTACAACAAAAACAGTTAACTGCTGTGTGTTAACTAATATGTTAGCTACTTGCATCTTCTGATGCAATTTATGCAAATTAGGTGAAAAGGAAAGAAAACAAAACGGAAAGGGAAACAAAAGAAAAGGACGCAGAAGGGAGGAAAGGGTATAATAACTAAAATGGTGGGAACCCTGTGTTTTAAAGAAATTTTTGGGTGTTTGGCGAGTTGTTTTTTCTTTTTGTTGGGGTAAGGGTTCGTGTCACGGAGCTGGATAAAGACAAATAAGGTGCTCACCCGAAACGTGACTATCTTCGATATTCGAATTCGTTCTTTATTACGAGTACTGTTTTTACACGTTAGACGTGAATACTGACAAAGGCAAACTAATCCACGAATCAACGGCATGCGTAGACAACCAAAGTTTATGTAATTGGACGTATTGGAATAAATAGCTGTACGTGAACACGTGTCGGGTTCACAGACAAGTTGGTTTGCGAATTAGATGCACGCCATATCCATCTGTTGATACGTAGCGTCGTATTAACACGTGTTAATCTGAATGCAATTGGGTTAAAACCAGTAGCACATCAGTCACTTGAGAAGTGTGACGAACGCACCAATGGTTTTAACCCGGTAATGGCGGAGCACTAAGCATTGGGAAGACAATATTTCGAAGTTGGCTTGTCTGTATTGAGATTTCTTCGTGTTGCTTCGTCATTTAGGATTTTTCTGCGGCGGCGCCTGAAATGCACAAACAACAACGGCATTAACCGATAAACTTGGTTCACGAAGCAAGCAAGACTTCGTGACAGTTGGTGGGTATTTTTCTTATGACGGCTAGCAAAACAAAAAGGGGACCGGATTTGTCACCGAAGATTGTTTGGTCCGAGGTGTGGCCTGTTGGTATGCCGGTAGAAGGTTACTAAAACTAGATAGTGGAGGTCGAATACTATTTAGTTGAAATTCGTTCAACCTGTACAACCCCCGGTTGGCTGATTGCACAGAGAGAGATCCGTGGGCCCAGGGTTGGCTGGCCAGAGATTTTACGTGGGCACTATCGGTGGTTCGAGAAGTAATCTAGGCCTCGCCCTTACTCGCCTAATCTTCTCAAGAATAACACTACTGGCTGAGCCACCCTCGATTGGCTGGCAGACCCAACAAGCAATGCTACTAACCTCGGCACCCTCAAATCTACTCGCCCTGATATTAGTCACTTGACACTGGGGGCCGAATTTTATAAATAATTACAAAGTCTTATTATAACTTATAGTCACTTCTCTTTATGAAAAAAAATTATTATTACTAATTTCTCTAATAGTTGTATTAAGATACATATTTGTGAAGCATACCGCTAATAAAACCCCGTTCTTTAAAAACAATTATCCAATTCCATATCACTTGCACCAATGTGAATTCCAATAACACCTGTTCTTACGCAGGTCTTTGCGTTCAAACTCATAAAGCCAAGTGCCACATATGATTAAGAGCCGAAGAAAACATAGAGATCATTTCCAAGATAGTATTATGAGCCCAAAAGCACAACTTCAAATACATAAACGCACGACCGTAAAATTCCACGTAAGCAATTAATATTTGGCAGCTAGGTCATCCCGACACTATAATAAAACACCATTAATAAAAAGCTTTATAAAATGCTAGAGGATCCTTTTAATTCAAATGCACTCTACAGGACAACCCAGATTGAAAGTAAAAATATTGTCTTAATTTAGCTTTGCTAAACTTAAGAATTGTTGTAAATATATGCAAATTATGTTAAGCTTAAGTTGAACCATTAAGAAATACAATTTTAAACAAAAACTCAAAGTAAGATTTTAGGGAGGAGTAAGTGAAAAAGTGGAAAATGAGAATTTAAAGGGGTTTTGGACCAATAGCCTACCGGACCCCCAATACAACTCAAAACCGCTACTCTCTAAAACAGCAACTTTCCGACTGGTAAACTAGAATAAAAACAACTGTATGTTAGCTAATTGCATCTTCTGATGCAATTTATGTATGTAATTAGGTGAAAAGGAAAGAAAACAGAAAGGAAAACAAAAGAAGAGGACGCCGAAAGGAGGGAGCGGTATACTAACTAAAATGGTGTTTAAGAAATTTTTTGGTTTTTGCGCGGGTTTGGACCAGAATTCCCCTGATAGCATACCGGACCACAACACAACCAAGACATTACAGTTTAATAATTTTCTAGCTAAGTAGTTGTCCAAAAGTACACTACAAAAAAGCACAATCACTAATTCCATTTGTATATTTCAATGAATAAGTTTCCAGAAGTGGCCAATGTGACTTTTACAGATGGAAGGAAAAGTGCATGCTATGCTGTAATCTATCATGTCTATGCACAGCTGGCTAATGCATCGCATTAACTACTAACGGTTTCCGTTTTTGCTAATTCGCTTGATATTGGGAGTAACGGCGTGGGCGACACCGTAAACAAAAAAGTAGGAGTGTGTTGCACTCTGTCAAAAATATATTTACGGTATGGGTATGACCCTAACTGTTTTACGGTAGGGTTGCGACTACCGGTGAACAAAAGTTACAGTGAACGTTACAACGTGAACGACACATTACGCAGGGTAATGCCAAGGTCATCGAATTATGAAACGGAAAAGCATGTGAGTCTTCGCCATCACACCTCTTCGTTTAGCTTAAGGCTCACCGTGAAGGCGAAAAGTGTCTGTTTTTTCTTGCGAGTCTACTTGCATCTTACTAGATTCGTTGGATCGTACGCGGGTGTCGCAGGTGCTGCTGGTGGTTACATCGGAGAGGCTTCGAGAGCTTCAAGTGTGTAAACCAGTTCAATTCCAACGTCGTTCTGGGCTGACGGTTGTTAATGGCTCCAGGTCGGTATTCGGAAGTTCTCCAGGCTCGTCATCTTCGATTGTGGGGTAGTATGGTTGGAGTTTTTCCAATTGTCGTCGCCATTCTAGGCCGCGAAGTTCAACATTTGCGGTGAAGGTGTGGTTTTCCATTTTTGACCACGGCTAGGGCCCGTCGGGCTGATAGTCCCATGTGGGGCCGTAGCATAGCGCATAGACAGGATCTCCAATTTGCAACGTTCCGATGATCCTTGAAACTTCATCTCGCTGAGATTTTGCAGCATGACTGGCTTGTTTGCCTTAGGCGAGATGTGCTGGAGAAGGAACTCGGGTATCGATCTTGATTCGGAGCTGTCGGGAGTTGAACAGTTCACTGGAGGAGTATCAATGGAAAATCGGGATCCGCCGGTATTACATCAGAAACCCCAGAGTAGGGCTTTCTTCGGGGAGAACTGTGACTTTCTCATGGCCTGCTTAATGGTTTGGATAATTCATTTTGCTGCGCCGTTAGTCGCAGGATGATACCGGGCACCCGTAATATTGACGATTCCCTTGTAGTGCCACCAGCATTGCAATTCTTCAGACAGGAACATTGCAGCATTATCGGTCACCTGGGTGTGTGGGTATCCGAAGTGGGAGAAGTCTTCTTCCAAGACGTCGATGGTCGCTTTGGCGGTATGCAGGGACACTTAGAGTAAGCATCGACAATTACCAACCAATTAGAACCCATGAAGTTGATTGCGTGGTCCAGATGAATACAACTCCAGGGATTTTCGGGCATCATCCACCGGGGGATAGCAGATTTCGATGGTTTGTTCTGGTGTTCTCCACATGGCACGCAATGGCGACGCGGTGATTCGATATCAACGTCGTAAGGCCAGTAGACAGCGGTTTCAGCAAGGGTATTCATACGCTGCATGACAAAGTGTCTTAGGTGTAGGAGATCCAAAACGTGCTTTGGTTTTTGGTATTACAACGTGGTTCTCAAGGATAAGGAGTCCATTACATAGGCCAAGCTGATCTTTGATTTGCCGGAAGCATTACATATTCGTACCTTCATCGCTCGTCTGAGGTGGCCAGCCTTCGCCAGTAAATAGCATAACGGTAGCAATGGTTGGATCTTTGGAGGATTTATGCACACGCCATTCTTGACCTGCCGCAGTCACATTGCATGGCGCAGACCATCACAGGATCTTCGTTACTTCCTTGCGCATCGAATTAGTAAGACTGTAGATGACTCAGGGCGTCTGCGTTGCCATGGTATGAGGTCTTCCGGTATTCAATGGAGTAGCTGAATTGACTGAGAAGTAATGCCGTTTGCTGCCAATGCCGGTGTTTCCATTTCTGGTCCAAACATAGCGATCAGTGGCCTGTGGTCCGTAACCAGTGTGAACGGTCGTCCGTAGATGAGCTGGTATAACTCTTCAAACCGAAAACGATAGCCAGGGCTTCCTTCTGGATTTGGCTGTAGTTTCGCTAGCATTCTGGTAGACTCTTCGATGCATTGGCAATCGAGTGTTTGTTTCCACTGGACAAACAGTGAAACTGTACAGATCCAAGCCCAACAGAAACGTTTCATCGAAGTGAACCAGAATGTCGTCGGTGGGCAAGACTTCCTTTGATTTTGGAATGCGTTCTGCTCCGGTTCCTTCCAGACCCATGTAGCATTCTTCCTGGTCACCCGGTGGAACGGTTCCGCAATCGTTGTTAAGTCAGGCGGCCGGAACTTTGCATAGAAGTGGACAGATTCTAGGAATGATCGGAGGGTTTAGACATCTTTCGGTTCCGGCATTTTCAAGACGTCGTTGATGTTTGGTCCTTTGGCAATTCCTTCAGATGAAAGAATGTATCCCAGATATTCGATAAATGGTTGAGCACTTTTCCTGTTGGCATCGTAGGCTTTTTTCGTCGGGACGTTGTAGAAGACGGTGGAGGTTTTCTTTGTGCTCTTGGGCAAAAATTGGTAAAACCACACCTTCACCGCAAATGTCGAACTTCGCGGCCTAGAATGGCGACGACAATTGGAAAAACTCCAACCATCGATCCCGACAATCGAAGATGACGAGCCTTGGAGAACTTCCGAATACCGACCTGGAGCCATTAACAACCGTCAGCCCAGAACGACGTTGGAATTGAACTGGTTTACACACTTGAAGCTCCTAGGAGCCTCTCCGATGTAACCACCAGCAGCACCTGCGACACCCGCGTACGATCCAACGAATCTAGTTAGATGCAAGTATACTTTTCAAGAAAAAACAGACACTTTTCGCCTTCACGGTGAGCCTTAACAAACGCTAAGAGGTGTGATGGCGAAGACTCAC
>JASANE010001628.1:0-19262 GCA_030248225.1 Trileptium ribeirensis
TTTAGGTAATTAAATGCTCAAATTTTAACTACAGTAACCTGTAACTAAGCTATAGCAAAAAATGTCAAATAGACTTACTAAATCAATTACGACACAATCCAAGTCCCATTTTGTTCGGACGGCCGGGATTTCTCTTCTGATTCATTGAGGGCGGTAGAACAAGGCCTTGATACCGAATAAGGACAGCAGTTATATGCTTACAGGAATACTGCTTAAGCCCGTTATGGCAGGTGCAAATCCACATCTTTGACGACCGATCCATAAAAACGAGATGGAAAGATTCGATGAAGGCACGAAATTCCCCAAATGACTCGAACATTCCGGTATAGAATAAGCTGATCCATCTATCGAAAGACATTGTACTCTTGCTGCTCCGAACAATATAATGCTGTTGTTCCGCCGTGATCGTGCTCCGCCTTAGCTTGCACAATGAACCGACTTTCGACAATAATTGATCGCATTGAAAATGGGCAAGACGGAAATTGGCGGTAGAATTTGCAGCGATAGTACTGCTTCCCGTTGGATAGAGTGGCCTTCAGCGCGTTATTTTCTTTCAAAAATGTTTTAAACTGGTCCATATTTTCGGTACTAAACACGTCTCTCAACTCCATTTCGACGCACAATTTAGAAAACCACAATATTGAAGCAGAAGATGTAAATGATGTAAAGATGTAATCACCGTAAATTTTGAGCAATTCATCATTTTCACATAAAATTAATAGTTTTGAACAAATTCACCCCGTAATGGAGATGTATTACAATTTTGTACAGTTCATCATTACATCCTTCTCTATTTGGTTTTGAGCAAATTCAATATATAATTTTGAGCAGTTAATATTTTCTCCTTATATAGGCCTCATTAATTTTGAGTGACTTACAAGGATTTTATTATCAAGATTGAAATTATTTACTTTTTAACCTCTAAATATATTGTGGGTATATATATAACGGTCGGATTCAACAGGTGATAGGTTGTTTTGTCGGTATGGAAAGCTCAATCTTGGATTTTTATGGATTATGTTTAGGTTTAGCACTGTCTACTATCAAGGTATCATACATATATATATATATATATGTACATCTAAGAAGATTCAAACTCACACACAGTAGTAAATCGGCATGGAGGAGGTAAATCTATGCGTGGAAAGGTTTAAAGACGCATGAAAATAACATGACTCGTGGGTTATCTAAACCTGGTACAACACTATTGTTTTGCATATTATCAAACATAGTTATGGACCTCCTAGAGCCCAAATTTTTACTCACTGCACGATGAAATAACACTTCTATGTTATCCTGAACTCGTGAATCTTTATCGCGAAAAAGTGTCAACCTCGGTACATATAACATTACTAGTAGATGTGTTGAGACCCTGGGTTTCATGCTATAGCTTTTAAATATTGAATAGCCAGACGAAGCCGGAATATTTGTCAATTTTGGTACGGAAAATACTCACCCCGACAAAATTGGTAATTTTTTTCTCTTTTGTTCAGAGTTAAAGGTTGTTATCGGTTAGGTAGTAGGCATGCAGGCAGAGCGACCAAAAAAACAAAGAACAAAAAAAAAAAACCCCCCAGAAAAAAAAGCAAATCACAAAACAACCACAACAACAAACCAACCCCACCCAACTGTAACAGGACCGTTCCGGTTCGTTACGTGCTCTTTACGGAATTCGACGTCAAAGCCTTGTAAACTCGTATCAAATCGAACCTGGTGCCATGTTTACTATCAATATTTTGTCAGTTATGAATATTTTGCCAGTTATCAATATTTTGCCATTTATCAATACTTTGTCAGTTATCAATATTTTTATACATATTTTGCCAGTTATCAATATTTTGCTAGTTATAAATACTTTGCCAGTTATCAACATTTTGCCAGTTATCAATATTTTGCCAGTTATAAATACCTTGCCAGTTATCAACATTTTGCCAGTTATCAATATTTTGCCAGTTATAAATATTTTGCCAGTTATCAATATTCTGCCAGTTATCAATACTTTACTTGGCTCTAACATAAGAGACCTGAACGGAACTCGACCACTAGCCCCTTTTTTCCAATTGAAACTTCAAATTTGTGACCGTCCGGGAATAGGAGGCCACTGGTCGATTGAGCCAGACCCTTACCGCACAAGTGGTCAAAACCAAGAGTATCGATTTTACCTGGTTTCAGCATTATATAGCGTAATGGTCGAGTAAATAAGCTGAAACAAATGGGTTACGGTAGCTTCCGATTATTCAGAAACGACGGGCATCGGGCTCGTTTATCGACCCGTAACCGTCCAACGGTTGAGTTTCCCGAAAATGCCCCGAATTCTTTTCGTTAGAGAATTATCAGGGCTTTCGAATAAGGTCAAATGTAACAAATCGCTGGAGGATTTCATGAGATATTTTGGGAACAAACGGGTGAAAGTTCAATTGACAGCCATTACTTACGCTAGGTTTGGTTGGTGACAGTGGTTCCGAGTAGGTATGACTTAGGTATATATGGATATATAGATATATACATATGTGTGTGTATTTCGATTTTCACGCCCCGGTACTCCTACTGTACCCGCCCGCACCGGACAAATCCTCTCTTTGCACGGCAACTTCAACGCCCCCCCCCAAATTTCCTGGCCAGTGCCCTAGCAGATGGACTTTCTTCTTACCCTCGAATCATTGACTGGAATTGTGCGTGCTTCTAAGTAATCTGCCCATTGAGGCATCTAATGAAACCAGACGGGTATTGGCCGGGCAGGTCATTCCGCTGTTATACGACTTATTTTCCTGTTTTATAATGCACTATGAAAATTCGATATAAAATTCTGTCCGTTTGAACCGACCTTGTATTTGACCCTTGACCCTAAATACACCCAAGCGTTCTCATTCTACTCGTCTGCTTTCGGAGAGCACAACGATATACGGCGGGCCTCTGCCGGACTTCCCGTTAACTCGCTATAACCCGTCAAAGTGCCCCTTGTCTGGAAAACCCAACTGAAAGTGGGTACAAAACACCCGAAAATTTATGCCTAACTCGGATATAGGCAAATTGCACTTCATTGCGTTCGCCACGTCGAGACCTATCCAAATACTCGCGGGTCTCCGTCCGTTGCCCCGTTAACTCGGGACAGCCGACGAAAGCGCCCCTACCGCCATTGCCACTCTCTCTATCCGTGGTGATTTTAGTGCCCCTCTAATCGCTGCCTTTCGGATCGGGAAATCGCCCCTCGTTGGAATCGCCCTTTTATGGCGAGTTCAAGGATACCCGGCGGACGTCGCTCCGCCCAACCGTTAGTGCGGGAAAGCCCGCTGAAACCCTACATACTTATATATGTCGGAAGTCGAACATGGGTCCCGATCCGCCACTACGTCTACCCCCTCGTGTTTGGTATTATTCGACCCCGTTCTTCGTCCTGTTACTGAATTTCACCCCAGCCCCTCCCAGGGGTTTCCTTTGCCCCACTTCCCTTCCCGTGCCCTTTCTTTTTCCTCTCCGTGTCCTCGTTTTCTTTTTCTTTTTTCTCTCTCTCTAACCGACTTTTTGGTCTGTTGTCGCTGTTGTTGTCGTCGCTGTCGCTGCAGCTGTGTTGTATTTGTTGTTGTTGCTATTGTTGTTGTGTAGTTGTTGTTGTTGTTATTGTTTTGTGTGTTTCCAATGCGAACTTGAGCGACCTTTCTGTCGCCCAGGTCGCCCGTGTGTCTCGTGTGTAGTGTGTGTTTATGTGTTCATGAGTATTATATATATATGTATGTATGTATGTAGGGAGGTATATGTATATGTATGTATATAGGACTTGACTATATATAAGGACAAGACAAAACAGGACGGACGAGGACAAGACATGTAAAATCCCGTTAAATTTGTGAGTTTTACGGACGGACTGGACACGAACGATTAGACAGGACGGGGGTATGTTTAGGGCCCTCCCGTGGGTTTCTGAGGCCCCCGACAAGGGCCTTTTGAAGGTTATGGGTACAGAAGAATGTGCTGCACCCCCAACCGCACAATGAGTTCATTCCCACCATCGGTTCCCCCTTTGGGACGTCTAAAGACGCCCTGTCACGATATCTGAGAAAACGTCAGAATGGAATGTTTGGCTTTATCTCAAAAGCCGACATATAAACGTGCAATGTTTGCACGTTCACCCATGGATTTGATAGCACGATTTAGCCCCCTGATGGACTCTTACAGGGCTTACGTAGGTGATGGAGGGGACTGCTAACTCGTCGAACAATAGTAATTTAGCCTTAAATCGACGAGTTGGCCAACGAAGTTTGATGAATGAGGACATGAAGACAGAACTGTCCCGAAACGAGGACAGATTCTCAGCTTACTCTAAGCATATTCACATATAGAATTGAGTTTCAAGTTTTAAGTCTGACGTGTGATCCAACCATTTTTGTGGGACAGTTGGAAATAACGGTCGATTTTTAGTTAGGTAAGAGATTTAAAAGATTTGCGCGATGGATCTTGGGTAAGTTTTTGACACAAATTTGAAAATGACAATGGATGGGGTTCAAGATTTCATTAGAATTTGGGTTAAATTTGCAGATGTTTGACCTCCGAGTATTCGGAGAGTTCAAATTTGATGTCGGCGATTTCGATTGAAGCCGACTCTATCTAAAGGGGACCCAGGGTTTACGATACCTGTCAAAAATAAAATTTGGGGAATTTTCCGATTGGGCGCCCGGGGTTGAACTTGAAAAAGTGGGCGTCAGAAGATCATCGACGATTGACGGCGACTCAATCGCCATCCTATAACAGCCGAAAATTTTGAAGCGACGACTACCGCGTCGACTCTTGGAATCAGTTCGACTTCGGCAACGTGGAGTTCGGTCGACTCTACTGACCGGCTCCGACGCTATTTCGGTAGTATTGTTTTGCATTGCTTCTTTGCTTTTCCGTGCTTTCTGTTTTTGCGAGTTTGGAATGGGATTTGACGGTTGGAGGACCCGCGTAAACTTCTTTCGTCTCGCGGAAGGGGACTAGCGATTGCTGTCCCGGATCAGTTGTTGTAAGTCAGCAGGAGAACCGAGAGAATGGGGTTTATTTTCCCCTGCGATAACTGTAACAGACCATTCATAGGAATTTAGGTAATTATGGCGCATCTCTAGGGTAACTTGACGTCAGTTGCTGGACGTCCCCGCTACGCACGCTGACTTGCTAAGCTATCGCACGTTCGTTGACAAACCTCCTTTTGTCGATTTCTGTTTTGGGCGCCTTGAGCGATTGCACGGGGGGGGGGCAATAAATTGTAGACACCAAAGTCGAAGTCATTCTGATTCCCCGTGTTCTTAGGTAGGACAAACCGAAAAGGACGCCACTCGTCCATGCTTTACATGACTTGCCTCTCCTGAGTTAGGGCTCTCGAATTTTCCTGAGCTGACCACGGTTTGCTTTTTCCCAACGAAACTATGGGGACGTGTTTGCTTGTTTTTGGTGATGGTTATGGCTTACAAATTTACAGCTTAGTTGATCGTTCGCTGTTCATGCCGCTGCTTGTGCTCGGACTGACTTCGCAGTTAGGGACAGAAGACTAGCCTCTGTCGGGCTTTAGGAAGCCCCAAAATTTTGTTTATCAGTTTGAGCTAAGAACATTTGGGAAATATAAAAGACTAAACAAATTCTAAGTATATTAATATGTGCATAAGGTGTTTGCTTTCTGGAAAGGAGTGATTTCTGCGTACCTCCGTAGTTAAATTAATTTGCCTTCATATGGTGCCAGTGTCTTGGTAGATCCTCATTCAAAGGGTTGTGTAGTAGTTCGCTCCGATCGCCTGAGTCTTTGGCAGCCCCAGGATATCCTTCGCTAGTAACCCGTCAAAGTACGGCGTTGTAATATTTACCTCCGGAATCATTTAAATTGAACTATTAAGGTTACCAAAATTCGCAACAACCCGCACACATGGTTCAGGCTTGGCAATAGTATCGTTTGAACTACTTTTGACAAAAACGACCTGACAGCATGGGCAGATGCCACAACCGGCTGCGCTTCTCTGTTTAAATGCCCGTTAGGTTGCTCCATATATAAAATAAAATTACTGTACCCTCATTTTAATAAGAAAAAATTGCGTCCCTTCGCAAATCTTTTTGACCCCAAATCGAGCAAGTGCAAAACCCTGTTTTATTTTTGGAGCAAATCGATCGCTGAGTTTAGCCGTTCTTTTATTTTTATCTGGTTGCCCGTTAGGCTATGTACTATGTAAGACCCCGATTCAGTTTTCACACTTTTTGCATTTGCCTTTTTATTTTGCCAGTTCTGAGATTCGATCCTGTACAGGGAATTTATGCCCGCTGCAGAAAGTTCAGTATTAACCACTCGGCCATTGAGTTCCGATGAAATAGTTAAAATTTCAGTGATAACTCGACTGCACAATTTCGATGGTGCAGTCGAGACACTGTACAAATATAATATGTGCAGTGTAGTAAGGCTTTAGGATAAGTTAGCGAGAGAAAGAAACGACAAAGACAGAACGACAAAAGGGGGAAAAGCAAAGAGAAAGAAACCGACACGAAAACACCAACCCAAAAAGGGACGCCGACGCGTTCGAGGGTAAACAGTCCCGTGTCCCCTCGGCCAACGAATCGGCATGTCTAGCCATCCCGCCTAGGATACTACGGAAATTGTTGAAATAGGGGGCTGACTCTCAGAGCGCCCCGTAACCTACACTTTGACACCAAACGCACCCCTGAGTGCGAACCTAGCCAAGATAATAGAGTAGGAACTCACGATCCGCTCCCAAACTGTCAGAACAGCGACATTGGTCGCCTAATAGGTTGTCTAAGACGGCAATTGCCCGTGTATGCGCATATTTAGGCAGTTGAAAAATAACTAGGGGCGACCCTTCAAAGTGATCAAAACCGTGTTCCCCGCAAGTATAATGTAGTTTAACCGCTGCCCCACCACCAAAATCAATCTCCACCGACCTAAACCAATTATCAACGAATATCTAGGACTAGGGGCAATTCAGCTCCCGCTTGTATCACGGAATGCGTTAAGGCTAGAGTGATCTACCATTGGCACAAACCCGCCCAAATGGCGAACTATCGTGAAATGCTCGATAGGGATGTTAGGTCAAATTCATAGGACTAGGAACGGAGTTGCTATACGCCGACCGGCGACGTCGATGCCTCGCTTGTAGGACGATTATCAGTATCATCCGCTCGTTTGTATTATAGTTGATCGCTTGCTCATAACCTTGTAAGGAATTGTACTATAGCTGATTTGATCAATGTAACCACGCTTTCACTTGTACTGTAAACCATGCATGAATTCGTATCCTGATTCGTGCCCCTTCGCTATTGAGTCAATTCGCACACGTCCCTCCCCTCAGTGATAGCGTTAGCACACCGTGCGCATCGTTTACACTTGTGCGGCTCCAAAACGAATTTTCCCTTTCCCCGCACAACCTCCCCCCCAAAAGCGTATAACGCCGCACGTTATTTAAAGCGAAGTTTGAAGCACGCCAAAACACATGACCTGAGCTCCAACAGAATTGGTTACAACTGACAGTAAGCGTCTGGGGCATAGATTTTGGTCCGGCCTCGCCGGGTACGCCGTCGCTCGCGCAGCCCCTTGCCCGCTTAGCAATAGACGAGGGAACGAAGGTTCGAATTTTCAGGAGGTTACCATTTTAAATTGTATTGTCTCATGTGTTACTCCAGTTTCCTATTGTTGACTGATGCTGTATAAAACGGTAAATAAACTCTTGAAAATCACTTGACGTGTCCCGTGTTGTTGATCCCTTAGCGTAACAAGTACGTCCAAATGGACGGGCCAATCCCACGTACCACGGCTTGAAGAGGGGAATATGCCAAGCCCTGACACATGCGGTTCGCCACCAATGTTTGCATACGAGAAAGACGGGATTATAGCGAGAGTGGTCCATCAAAAGTTGTCTACCGAGTTCATTGTGATATTATCAATTTCAAACATAATACCAAAATTTATTAGGAAAACTTTAGCACCTCAAACATAATACCAAAATTTAAATATGAAAACCTTATCACGGCATCCTAACGCAACTAAGTTATCACGTTACAATGTAGAAAGTTCGACGTTAAACACTCAGCGAATGTCGAAACCCTGTGGGGACCACATAGGCTACAAACAAATAAAGT
The DNA here is from genome assembly GCA_030248225.1 of Trileptium ribeirensis. Classification (NCBI taxonomy): domain Eukaryota; kingdom Metazoa; phylum Nematoda; class Enoplea; order Enoplida; family Thoracostomopsidae; genus Trileptium; species Trileptium ribeirensis. The sequence goes on from JASANE010001628.1 coordinate 8,104, forward strand.
GTTCGACCAGGAATAAACTAAGTGTGACTCAAAATTTATCTGGCAAACTTTACACTATCACGCATTTTACTTTGAATTAAGTCAGGCAAAACAACTTCCGTTAGATTAGCATAGGGAATAGCGGTTTGACATTATGACCTGTGAGCAGGTTTCGGTGTCAACCTCCCTGGGGGACCACAGTAATCATATCGCGATACTAGACAAGTGCGCAACCAATCGGGCGGGGTCCGAGAACACCCCGTGAAGCGCGCCTGCGGCCTGCTAAGCTCCATAACTTCTTGGGTCTGACCAAGAAAGGTGGTAAAATTACAAAACTTATGGTCCACGCTTGAGGTTATGATAGCCGGGGTCGTATGGGCATGGTGTTAGGAAGTTGCGCCATGCAGCTGCGTCCCGTTGTTACAGAATGACCTATCCTTAGCATATTGTCGCTTGCGTCAACGTGAAAAAATCAGATACATTGTTGAACCACAATTGCCACTTGTTTGTGCACCGGGAGTGTCCATGAACGGTGTGAGTTGCGGCCCGTGATTCGGAGCTGTTGTTGCAGTTGAGCTTCATTTTCTTCATCGCCAAATGATGTGATGGCCTTTAAGTGTAAAACCATAAAATGTTTTCTTCAGTGCTTACTGCAGGGTAGCACAAAATTCAGAAGCAATTTTACTAGGAATATTACTTAGCAATATTACTACTTTCTACGAGATGCCCGACCCCTCCCCCCAGATTTTTGGGGGGAGAGACGGTCGGACCCCCCAAGTTCTGGGTTGGTAGGTTTATAGGCAGCTGCTTATGAACTGACCCCCCAGGAATTGGGGGGGGTCCGAGCTACCCCCCTCCAGAAACTAGGAGGAGGTCAGGCCGAAAACGCACGTATCATCTAACACGGGCTAACATGTGAGTGCAGAGAAATGTCATACTCTTCTCTAATGCACTTTTTGCTAACAGTAACGGATAAGCGGCAAACCGCTATACACAACAGTGATTGCTGTTGCCGTGCAATAACAGCGTAGGCGACTGAAGACTAAAGCGGAACAACTGACTAAATTATAGTTAAAAACTGCTTAAAAACAGTGCTCGACATGGCTAATTAGTAAGGAGTAATTAGCATAAAAATAAGGTCATATGATGTGCCTATTTGCAATAATTTGAGCTTCAATCTTCGACACATCAGATTGGTTACTGGCGACTTGTTTGCTGTTACCCCGTAACAAACTTTCGGGATAGCCGATACTCTCTCCAAAACCTTGGGGCATCCCTTGGAATTTTTTTGAGAAACGGGTAAGCCGAGAACGACTACATCATCGTATAAGAGAAAGTAGGTACATGAATATACCCGAGTGTCACACTCTTGTACAAACTTTTACTTTTCATAATCGACTCGTGATATAACCAACTCATTCACCGGTATCACCACAAACAATTTCGCTGAAATGCGGCGTGCACTCGCAGTATAGATCTGTCATGGTACGGCGGCTACTTCCCTGTTGTACTCACTGGTCTGTGCTATATATAAGCTTTATGACTGATGAGCTAGCTTTAGATTTATGATAGCTTTATACTAGTGAGTTTTGATCTTAGTATCGCGAAATAGAGAATTTCGTTGAACAATCAGAAGCTCTTTTGTCTAAATTTTAAAAGTAAAATTTATAATCATTATACTGCATTGTTGTTTCAAAGTTTACCCAGTTTAATATTAAGCTTCCGTTTGTTTTGAAGGAAATTTTACGAACTCTTAAATGCTTAAGCTAAATGTGCAAGAATAGAATACATACGTATGAGAAGGAATGTACGTTGTAATGTGCTGTTTTGAAAACGCTTTAATAAATTTCTATTTGGTGGTGTTAGGATGTGATTATGTAATTTTCTAATAGAACACATAGTACGTGTCGACTATTTTAAGTTGTTTTTAATTCGAGTGGAACGAGAATTTTCAAATTTGGCTTTGGAGGCGGGTTTGAGGAGGTCCTGTCTGTGTGTGTCTGTGTGTCTGTCGCACCCGGATCTCGATAACGGTTGGGCGGATTTTGATGCAAGATAGCTCATTCGAACCGCAATGGTCGATATAGGTGTAGTGACGGAGCCCAATTTTTGAATTGTTTGAAGTGGGAAAAGTTATGGGGCAAAAGGACGTCATTTTGGCCCATTTTTCGGGCACCCCCTCCAGTTTTTGCGACTTTTCTCAAGAAGTACACGAGGTATACGCAAACTAATACACCTATTCCATGTAGCGTTACTAGGGCTTTCCAATGATATATAACAGGAGTCTATAAGCTTGTATATAGTTGGCGCCAAATTTCATATTTGGTAGAAAAGTCGTTGTAAATGCACCTAAATGTGTGCTTGTTGGTTTTAGTGTCGGATATGGGGTTTTCTGGGCCAACAAGCTGATTGCGAGTGTCAAAAATATTGTGTTGCAAATATTTTTCACACTTCTGCTTCATACTTGGTATGAAAACTGAGATTCTTCTCAAGTGTCGGTTTGAATTCTTTAACGTTCTTTTCACGGTCGATTTAAGGTTTTTTATTGAATTATAGTTCATTGTTTTTGTACTCGTTGTATGATGTTTTGTCTACTGCATACGTTGGCTATCAAAAGAGGCGAGCGTAACTATGACTCATCACTCACGGTTTATATAATGCTGCACCTGCGTACTGTGTGTAGGCTTTGTTTGTGTGTGCTTTCTACAACAAACTTCGGGGTATTGTTCTCACCACTCGAATTCTGGCTCGCAAGCGAGCTTCACTAGTATATTAAATCGATGAATACGGGTCATATCTGACGCCAGCGAATAATATGCTCAAGTCTAAGCTGCTAAGCATAAAAATCTATACTAAACAAATCAGGTGTAGATATTTGTTTCATTTGCGTTAGCTACTATAAGTGAGGACTTTGGCTGGACGGGACGACACCCAAATAAAAATGGGCCGGGCTAAAAGGTGGCTCCGTTTCGACCCCGATTTTTAACCGTGTGGGTCGGGCCGAAAAATTTCAGTTGTTTCTAGCCTTGCCGAAAGACCGAAAGATTAGTACACGGTTCGATAATTTGGGCTCGTTTTAAGAGTTTTCTGTAGAGCTGATTTCATATATGCGCTTTTATTTTTATATCGCCTTAATCCTTTATATCAAGTGCGCCTACACCCAATTACAAACGGGCCTGGCTCAAATGCTGCAGCTGCCAGCGAGATCGGGCCCACCTTGATTTCCAACCGGCCAGCCGGTTCGAAAAATTTCGGCCAGTGCTCACCTTTATTAGCTATGCAGGTCGAAAATAATGGTTTTGAAGATGCCGTGATGATTTTGATACTATTCTGCTCATCTCGATGAGAGAGGTCAGAAAATGTTTATTGAATTTTTATCGTCACCTTTAGGACTTTTACACTTTTCGGATTATAATTTTCAACTTCTTAAGGTATCGCTGAAAGTTTATCAGGTGATTGTTTAGGGTAAGAAACGGAACTGCATCGGAGAGGTTACAATATAGTATTTACAATGATATTCCACCGTTTTTCCGCTGATCAGTCTGGACATTGAAACTACAGTCGTTTAGAAGTTATAAATACTTGTAATTGGTTACTGTTATTAACGTGTGTTTTGGAGTTTATGATACCGTAAAATATATAATTTATTGTTGGACACTGGCCCGAAAAGTGGACTGTCTCGCGTTAGACTGGCAGCGGCTGACCAACCACCGACCGGCTGGCCTAGCTTGGACACAGCAGCCTGCTTTCGGTAGGTCAGCTAAAATTCCCCGGCTGGCCATTTTTCCGACATATTTAAGCTTATGCAAAATTTCACGGCCGGCCAACGAAAAATCTGGCCGGTGCCCAACACTACTAAGGCTCAGCCTAACCAGTTTAAGCATAAGTCGTTAATCCGTAAACCGATTACGCTTATTATACCAGGACGTCAATACTTTTCTAATGTTATATAAAATATATATACATGATCTCTGTAGGCTTTGTGCAAAAATGTAAGCTGCTTTCGCTTGGGATAAATTAAAATTTGTTGTCACACCGTTGAAATAACGGGTTTGAAAAACGGCCGAGTCAAAATTTTCGGCCGAGTCAAAATTTTCGGCCGAACGACGGCTCAATGACTGGGCGACGACAAATAGATGGTTGAATGTGGAGAAACTTCTGTTGCTACAATATTAATTTAATTGCTTCTTCAGGATTTGTTCAAAAATCGATTTGTATTTGTGATTAAGTATTTGCTGTTACACTGTAGTAAGAACTGCAGCGTAAAGAGCATTGTGGCTTTACACGTAACTGTGTAGTAGATGAATGCAAATTCGTGCATAATCGGTACGAAAAAGTTTAGATTTTTCAAAAAATATCACATAAAAATTTTGCTAAATTAATCTTGGAGACTTCCACCGGTCGTACTGCTGGATAGTACTGGGCAACGGTCGGGTTTGAAGTGAAACGGCCGGCTGTTAACCAGGCGTCAAAATTTTCGACCGGCCAACGGCTCAACGACTGGGCGACAGAAAATAGACGGTTGAATGACAAGAAGTTTCTGGTGCTACAATATGAATTTAATATTCATAATTGCTTCTTCATGACTTGCTTAAAAATCGATTAGACTGTGCTATATTTAGTGCTGTGCGACGGCCGGCTTTGTGTTCTATCATTAAACATTATTTTAGCATATTAGTTTAGTAATAGATATATATGTTATATGCTTAAATATGACAAGACGGTACTAGACGGTGCAAAACCATTGCCTATTGGTTATAGTGAATTATATATACATCAAAAAGTACCATTTAATATGGTTTATAACTCATTTGCTATATAGTAGTAAATATATAGGCCCCGGCCGGCGGAGTGACCAACAATAATTGCTGACAAACGATTTTCCCAAGTGTCCACGGCCAATAATTGTTAACGGCCGGCTGAATTATTTCCGATCAGAAAATAGTCAACGGTCAGCAGTTGGCCGACGGCCGGCTGTGTGCTGACGGCCGGTAGCATCTTTGGCCGGCAATCGATACAAGCAAAAGAAGCCAATGCCTTAATAGACATATACACAGGCCTTCAGTAATAAAGCCTATCATGTTTATAAAATTTCAAGATATATACTATAAGCGAGGTAATTGCGGTCGATATTTTATTAACCAAAACTCTAAATAACCTTTGGCTATTTAAGTTGTATAAGAATTGTGCCGTATCGTGAATGAAAAAATGGTTGAGGATACAACGAACATTCCGTTGTATTTTAAACGTTCATTGCATTTAGCCTTGTAAAATGCTCAGCTATTGGAAGCCTTCCGAAGAATCTCTGATACTTTGGCATTTAATCGCGGCATTCATTGATATGAGGCATAAGTTACTTTTAGAAGCTAAAATAAACGGGACATTTTTAGAAAAATGCGATAAAAACGCATTCAATTTTTGTAATTGAAAAACGCTACATCATTCTGCATATGGCACCACTTTAATCCGGTACGGTTGCGGTCACATTGCATCCGATATGATACGGTCAAATTCTTAGAAAACTATGTCCGAGGTTTTATTGTCCGTAATTTTTCCTACCGTATCATTCGATTCTTATCTGATAAAATTGCACTCTATCGGATCGGAATTTGATGTGAACATTCCGTATTCAGATCAAATACGAAGCGTGAGCACTCTACACACTATTTACAGAACCAAAGTAACCTCACGACTTTCAAATACGCTTAGAAACTGTCTTATCAAGAAACAAATTGCCTGAGCATAATACGATTTCGCTCTGTATCAATGAATAAGTTTAGTTAAGGTAAGCGTTAGTAAGAAACGATAGTAAGAACTTAAGGTTAGTAAGAAACGATGTATTGAGCGCGGTCAATTATACCCCCTTCCGTTATCTGGAGGTGTAAAATACATCAGCCATTTGAGGGTGAACGCGTTTTAAAACTATGTTAGAAATATAGTTAATTTTACATTTTACCTCTTCCAGCTATAGGTTTCGGCCTATGTCAACTTTAGGGGCCGAAGTATAATGCACGCCATGCCGTTCTCGATATACTAAGCCTAAGCCTTAGTCTTAGCCTAAGCTAAGGCCCGTATATGGGCCATGTACTAAGCCTAAGCCGGGAAGCTGCCGCCCTCCGAACCCCCGCTCTAAGCTGATCTTTTTTAACGTTATAACGTTATGCCCCTAAAGTTGACATGAGGCAAGGTTTCTATGTTTGCTACCATTAATTAGCTGCTGCCCGATTTTGGTTTTATATTAGTCAAATATTTCCTATCGTGACCATTTTAGGTTCTGCTGCTGCACCAGCTTTTGTGGCCTAATTAGGACAAAATTATTTTTTCAATGGTTTACGATCAATATCAAGATTTACAGATATGCATCCTCCAACTGGAGGCAGTGGGAACCTGATGAGCCAACTGATAGGAAAAATATCTACAAAAATCTATCACAAATGGGCTTATGCTGATCATAAACATTTTTCTATAAGTTAAGATCATTTTCGTTCAAATTTTCTATCAACTTAAGTTTGATGAATCTCAAATATTATGACATTTTGTAATTTCAAATACGGTCAAACTTTTTCTGTTTCATAAGGATGCAACATCAAGTCCCTTTTTGTGATTGAAATTTTTTAAATATAATGGCAAATATAATAATTGATTATATACCTATTGATGAAGGACAAAATAGCCCCCCCACCATCAATTTTTTGCATACCCCCTCAACAGTTTCTGATATATGCTGCTGTCTGTGCCCCTACAGCTGTACCAATGTTTTACATTGGTCGTTGAACCGTTTGCGTTTCGAAACTATCCAAAGTATATCTGACTTTATTTCTTTTATAAACAAAGCAAAGTATATTTTTACTTTATGAAATGTAACTTCCATCTAGCGCTAGGCCAAGTTTGTTCAATGTTAGTATCAAATTCAGGTTAATTATTTATGCATATAGCTCGTTTGCTAACAACAACTACTGTGCGAAAACAACTACCATCTCACACGATGGTGGTGTATAAGCTATTTTTGATTGAACCATATTCATGTGTTCCTAATACAAAATGCAAAGCTACAATAATATACGTATGAAAGTTAGCTTTGGTTAATACACTATTCTATTCACTGTTCGGCACATGCATTGAGTTTTTTTCGCGTTTGTCAATTGTTTGCTTATCGTGCATTGGATTGCCTGATGCAGTTATTAGATTGTATTTTATAAATTTAAGTTGTGGACTTGATTCTTTTTGTTTGGAGACCAGCAAACGTCTTGGTCTTGTTCAAACTAGGAGTTTTACATTAAGGCGTGTTCACACGCTCAAACTTTTTGCTCAAATTTTGATTAAAATTTGATGGTGATTTTTAAATAAAACTTGCGATATTTAAAGATTTGAGATCAAAATTTGAGCTCAGACCTTTTCAGGTAATACATCTCGTCCATGATTGGCTACAGGAATATTCATGATAAGTTTGAACACTGTTCACACGTTCAAACTTGCAAAAAATGCAAAAAAGATGCTTTCAAATTTTGATCTAAATCTGAGTTCAAATTTTGATCAAAATCTGAGTTCAAATTTTGATCAAAATCTGAGTTCAAATTTTGATCAAAATCTTAGTTCAAATTTTGATCAAAATCTGATTTCAAATTTTGATCAAAATTTGAGCAAAACGTTTGAGCGTGTGAACACGCCTTTAGTTTTTGCACAAAATGAGGATTTGGGTTTTGTTGTCTGATATAAACTGCTGTTTGCGGCAGTATCTATATTAATGACACACAGTCTAAAGTTATATGTAATGTGAAGGTTTGACTTATGTAAAGAACAACTGAGCTGATTTTATTTAAAGTGCAGTTGCCAATATATAATTTCTGAAAGGAACACCGTTTATCGTCCTCAATTATAGTGCTCTAGCAGAAATGCTATGGCCCCGTTAATCGCTTGTCAGAAACCTTTACTTCAACCTCCAATGTCTAAAAATACGAAAATATGTGAAATTTATTATAAAATTTAAGAAAAAATTATAACTTGACACATTATTTCACGTTTTAGGAACTTAGCACTTGCATTACTTGGTGCATATCTCGAACTTTATCGCATTTCGCAACATACAAGAACCTGTAGACCAATTCTGATCCTCTACGTACATGTAAATTGAAAAATTGCCAAAACTGGACTGTCTGCATTTTTTCACGGGAAAATAATCGATAGCAGTTGTCGCATAATAATGCAGGTTTCACAAAATAATGCGTGGCAAAAGTGGGCACTTTGTCTTTAAAAGATAACATGGTCAACGAACTAAATAACGCTATATGCCCACGGTTCACTCCCGACAAGGAAAACTACTGTAACGTTAGGTTCTTTTATGACTGACACATAGTCAAACCAAATCGAAAACAATGTGAATACACCTAAAGCAAGTTGACCACTCATAATTTAATTTACTAAAATTAAAATTACCGAAGAAAGAAAGACATTCTTTCAATGCAGCCACAGTAACCAACTGATCTAGCAAAACTGCCATCCGCTGTCGCCAACTAGTTTTAATATAGCATCCGGAAATTAAGCAATCTCTATTCATTAACAGTCTATTCATTAGTTGTCGCTAGTTTGCCAGATTCCCATCATTATATTCACCGACCGATGATTCAGCAAATAGCAAGACAATTTTGAAAATAATGACGCTTACAATAGTCGAAACTTCGTTATACTACTTTGTTAAAATTTTGAAATTTTCAACTTTTTGGGTGTTTTGGGTTTTGGGTCATAAAAACAGCTGCCCCGGCAAAAAATCGTAACGCAAATGTTGTAGCTCTTGATGAGTGTCCATTATTCTATCGGATACCCTCGACAAGAGTTATAACGTAAACTATTGTGGGGACCCCGAATGGCCGAATAAAAATTTTTTTTTCAATTGCCAATTTTATGAACGATTTCGGTTGAAAATTTATTGGAGCGGCTCAAACAGCAAGCCGGGAGCACAGTTATATTCTGGTATGTGTCGAATAAAGAGTTCGACAAGATTCGTCAGCGTAGTGAAGAGTTATGCATGATATAGACGGACAAAAACAATTTTTTTCAGAATTTCAGACTATTTGAATATTAATATAAAATGTACAAGTCACAGCACTATCAACTTCGCATGACAGGCTGACAGAAAACGCAGGTAATACAACACTCGACAGATCATTTTTTGATACCAAGAACTGATTTCGATTCTAGTACTAACATTTCCGTTCAACGATAAGATGGATGATTACGAGCAAATATATTTTCGCACCCGTGGGTAAAGGGTATACATCCTTGATGACCAAATTAGTGCATGGTTACTACAATGTTTCAATTTATCACCTGTATTATATTAGTATTAAGCTTGTTCCGTCAAGTGCATTCATCATAAGCGAACGATAAAGTAGGCCGAGGGAATTAAATTCGACAAAGCTATAGTTTCCATAGTGATTACACACCAGGTCTGTTTCTATAGTGATAAACTATCGGCTTTTAAGCTCGCTCTTTTGATGTGTTCCATTTTCATGTGATGAACATTTTTTCGATTAACTTTCAGTTGAGTCTTACGTCTGAAATATTTAAAGGGTGGTGATGCCCTGTTGTTTTGCAAGGAACTTGGTTCGATTTCAAACGTTGAAATATGTCGTATTTACTTAATCTATGGGATAGATTTCAATAATTACGTGTACTTACTTTTAACGAAAGTTGTGTCGGCTGAACGTTTACTTAATGCACATACTGCAATTACATCTAAATTTTTCGGAAGGTAGAGGGTAATATTTGCTTATTGCAAGGGACATTGTTTCAAATGTTGAAATTGGTCGTAGCAGTGAATTAAATTTTATAATAATTCTGTCCATTTACGTTTAAATTAAACTATCCATGCCGAATATTTAACCAATACACACAATTTCGATATCATCGTAAATAAATATCGCTATCGAGTTTGATTATGACTCTATAAGTGTGTGCAAGTTGAAATTGGCTGTCTGGTGGTTCTCTAGACATTTTAAACTAAATGTCCATTCCCGTTGCCGTTTATTATATTTTGTTGTAAGCAAAGTACTAGGAAAACCATGGTCACTAGTCGTTGCTAGGGTGACCAATATGACATAAAAGTTAAGTGTACGACATTAATGGATTTTGCTTTATATAATAATTATTACTACCTCAGATGCTATTAAACGTCGGGTCTCTAAGTTCTGTCCGTGAGTAGTGTAATTGAGTTAGCTGTGTGTTTATATAGGTTGTTTAACTTTGCCTACTTTTCGGTTTAGCCGCTGAAGCTGTGTCAAATCCCATGGTCGTAATGGGGATGAATTGAAACAAGTGGACTCGGAGTGGGATTGAAACAAGTGGGCTCGGAGTGGGATTGAAACAAGTGGGCTCGGAGTGGGATTGAACCAAGTGGCTCGGAGTGGGATTGAAACAAGTGGGCTCGGAGTGGGATTGAAACAAGTGGGCTCGGAGTGGGATTGAAACAAGTGGGCTCGGAATGGGATTGAAACAAGTGGGCTCGGAGTGGGATTGAAACAATTGGGCTCGGAGTGGGATTGAAACAAGTGGGCTCGGAGTGGGATTGAAACAAGTGGGCTCGGAGTGGGATTGAAACAAGTGGGCTCGGAGTGGGATTGAAACAAGTGGGCTCGGAGTGGGATTGAAACAAGTGGGCTCGGATTGGGATTGAAACAAGTGGGCTCGGAGTGGGATTGAAACAAGTGGGCTCGGAGTGGGATTGAAACAAATGGGCTCGGAGTGGGATTGAAACAAGCAGACTCGGAGTGGGATTGAAACAAGTGGGCTCGGAGTGGGATTGAAACAAGTGGGCTGGGAGTGGGATTGAAACAAGTGGGCTCGGAGTGGGATTGAAACAAGTGGGCTCGGAGTGGGATTGAAACAAGTGGGCTCGGAGTGGAATTGAAACAAGTGGGCTCGGAGTGGGATTGAAACAAGTGGGCTCGGAGTGGGATTGAAACAAGTGGGCTCGGAGTGGGATTGAAACAAGTGGGCTCGGAGTGGGATTGAAACAAGTGGGCTCTAAATGGCATTGAAACAAGTGGGCTCGGAGTGGGATTGAAACAAGTGGGCTCGGAGTGGGATTGAAACAAGTGAGCTCGGAGTGGGGATTAAGACAAGCGGACTCGGAGTCGGGATTGAAACAGGTGGGCTCGGAGTACGATTTGAACAAGTCGGACTCG